>JBAMJV010006892.1:0-222279 GCA_037951105.1 Echinarachnius parma | reverse complement strand
CTTCGAATAGATATTTACAAAACGCCTTTCTCAATATTTCAACTTTCAAGTGCAAGTGAACAACATATTTTGGTAGCCCCAATGTTTTCCTTCGAATTTTACGAATATGGGGTTGAAACAACACTCGGTATATGATGAAACAAAAATGCGCCGATCGTCAGTCAGTCACTCACGCATGCAGCGTACGTATGCCGTGTCTTGCCATGGCATTGGTATGGGTAAATACGTCGAGTCGAAGCATTCCGCACCCTTGTTCGCTACAGACCAAATACTGAATTTGACAATTGAAAACAACGAACACCATATAACTATCTAAATACAAAATTATGTTCCCACAAGGAGATAATCAATGTCAGTCTTGTTTCGCTTCAAAAATAAAATATCAAATTGCGATCGCGTCGCTTTCGCATCGCTTTGAATACCGTACCCATATACTATACGCAATACATGCAGGCCGGTGCACATATTTGTACTGTACCAGTGCTGCAGTGCACTGCGTACGTGCGGTGCTGTATGGTATAATTTTGCTGTCAAACTTGTTCTATGTTTGAGGTATCCCTTAGGTTAGTAAAAAACAAACCGGTAGAAGCTGCATCGCGATTTATTGCACATACATGGCTTAAAAACAGCCAATTCTGGACAAATCTTGACGACCGACACAAACACCGTCCTCTTATTATAATATAGATAATATGTTTATTTCGCATAACATTATCCCGACACAGATTTCTACTCTGGAAGAAATATGTGCAAACACTATCCGCCATTGTTATGTGCGGACTGCGGACTACTGAGATCGATTAATGATGCATTCCTGCATTCCCCGGACCAAACCATTATTTAAATACTTGTAGACACTTTGATGAGTGTGCAAATCAGTGAAAAGATTTTTCTATCTTTTTGTTCGGCCATCCGCACAGTCGTCAGAATTTGCGAAGCATGTCGGGTAGTTACACGAATATCATCTTTTGCCGCCGTAACAATTAGTAAAATTTGGGTTTGTTCACAGAAGGATTTCATGGGATCCAGTAGGCCAAAAATGCTAAGTCATGTATCAAATTAAATGTCTGTTCACCCTCTAAATGATAATAGTAGCCGAAAGCCATAGTTTTTTTATTGTCCTTTAAGACTCTGTTACACCTTAACTCTCAGAGATTAATTCTATTTCTGAAAGAATCTTTCAACAAAGTGACATTTCAAATAATTACTTGTTTTATTCTTTGACAAAACGTAAAGAAAACATTTTCAATATATATTACTTCATTAGACAAACATATACATATATTCAAATTATAAAAATGAGTAGAAAAACATTGAATATAAAGAATTATAACAATCTAAAATAATATGAAATGTTTTCTGATGCTAAACTGATATAATATTATAATCATAAAACATATTGCAACATTGTAAACTATAAATTTAAATATTGCCATATCAAAACTTTGGAATGAAATCACATGCACAATTATGACAGATACTTTAGTTTACACATATGATGTTGGTCAATCACTACAAAAAACATACAACTACGACACTGGTTGAAGTTTGAACTATATTTTAAGCATATCAAATTACTCAAAATCTCATACTAAATCACAATTTCAATATTTCAGACAATTATACACATAATATTCCCCCAGGGGGGGCACTCAAATTATTTGTTGACGGGGGTGTGCCGCACGGAACTCTGAAATGGGGGTCTGAAGAGCTAACTACAAGCACAAAATATAGGGTCTTTGGAGCTACAAAATCCCTTAAACGCACAAAATATAGGGTCTTTAGAGCTACAAAATCCCTGAAAGGGGAGTTAAGGGGTCTAAGGAGCAGACTAAAACTACAAAATGCATAGACTCGGAGATTCCAAATACCTACGGAAACCCTCAAAAAGGCTCAAATTGTGTTCTAAGGAGCCGAACTAGGAGAAGAATAATGGATTTGGCGCTACTCAAATACAAAGCCAAGTCATTCCGGGGGTCTATGGAGCCAAACTAGGTAGAAGAAGAATAAAGGATTGTCGCTACTCAACTACCTAGCCAAGTCATTCCGAGGGTCTATGGAGCGGAAAGTTTTGAAAATCGGGTATCTTTAGAGCTGTGATTGAGTGTGAAAAAGGGGGTCTTTTAAGCGGCACATACCCGTCTTACATTATACATGAGTGCCCCCCCCCCCCCCCCCCCCGGGAATATTCCACATAATTAAACACTCAATATAATGATTGAAACAATTTAAGTACGGCACTGGCTATATACGACAGTAATAACACTAGAATGCAAGTTCATTAAACACACAGATAATATTAATGGTACGGTAAAAGATTTACAGTAATGCAAAACTAGATGCAAAGTCTAAAATTCTACCACACCTAACCCCTTGCCAAGGGAAACCTGGGGGTGTATTCTGAAACGATTTTGAGTTAAAATTTTCTTGTACCTACATCATATCTACGTCACTAAAATATATTTTAGAAAATCGCTGTTCCTTATAAGTACAGTTTAATATTTTAGTGACGTAGATACAATAAATTTTAACTTAAAATCGTTTTCAGAATACACCCCCTGGTGGGTCCTGTAATAACTCTAGGGATTGCAAAATCTAGCAACAGGTTAAGGGATCTAGTGACTTTGTTGACATGTGCAAAAAGTGATGAATGGTTGATAAAATGTGTACTTTTGTGATCTGATATGTCCACTAAAAAATGTTTGATAATATCACATTAAATGGATATCATATGTTCAATGTTCAATGTTCAATGTTCAATGTTCAATGTTCAATGTTCAATGTTTTATTTCTCATGTCACCCTGTATTGAAGAAAATCACATTTAGCACAATATAACAAATATATACAGATATATATACACATATTCAAAACATATATCACAATATATATGGCCAAGTAATGAGCGAAAAATTAAAGTGATATTCGCTATTCTCATAGCACAGGATAATTACAAATTAGAATATTTTCTCAATTTGAAAAACAGAAACCTGTTCCATGCTTCTACGGGTAAAACAAATACACCAAGGTAATGAGAGAACCACTTGAGTTCCAAGTAAGTTTTGCGGATTTGGACAAGATTACTAGATCCTTTTAAAACATTGGAGACGTCGACATCTGTCTCGGATGACAACAAACTTTGGATTTGTATACAGTATGACAAAAATAATGCAATTTTGTATCAATTCAATGTAATAGTGATTATTAAGCCCTGTTGAAAACATGAATTATACAAAAATGTGCACAATAATTTAATCATATATCTAGAAAAATATGCACTGATGTGCCAAAAATAGTATCATTAAAATTTAAACAAGTTTTGTTTGAATTATATGATGGCAGTAGCTCTATTGTCACTCTGGATGTTAAATTTTCTTTAATTGCAAAACAACTATATAAACCATTAGCTTGTACATTCTTCCAATTTACTTTTAACCAAGATTATATCAAGTTACTATATGCACAGGTAAAATACAATTGTTATAGATACATATCCAACATTTACACCAGACAAAACACAGAATAACAGTCAAGTTTTGAATATCATTCTTTCCTTAAATACCAAAATGGTTTTAAAACTGTTCATCTTGATGATCTCTCTATTGAATAATTTGTTTAACCAAACATCACATTCACATGTTTAAAATCACAGTTTGATGAAACTTGTGCTAATGGCTGCTTTTTGAATGAAAAGGGCCCTTTAACGCCAGTAAACAGATTATATGCTTACCACCATCTCAGCATCACTGTATTACAACTGTTAGCTTTTAATGATAACTTACAAGTTTTAATTACTCAAATTTTGTTTGACCGAACTGTACTATTCTTTTTTGGATGTGACTTAATAAGACACATCGAAGTCATGCTTAACTTTGAAGCCCTGGATATCCTATCAATCGAAGAAGAGGGGGAAAAAATGCTGAGAGCCAATCAAAGCGCGCCCAGTTCCTTTCGAGTTAAAGGAGCGTGTCGACCAGGAGATCGATCGCCTAGTCAATGGAGGGGTACTTGAGCCCATCAAGTATTCCAAATGGGCAGCCCCCATTGTTCCTATCGTCAAAGGAGATGGCTCCATAAGGATTTTTGGGGACTATAAAACAACAGTACTTCTCCTGGTGTACACTGTACACATGTGTCATATCTCAGTGTCCAAATATCAATTAATATTATCCTATTAAAGTAGGAACTCATACATAACTGTACAGGAGAGAAGAGAAGGAATTTAGGTATGGCAGTGGTGCTGCAGGAAGCTTCAATCCAAAACAAAATGGTCGCCTTACCAAGCAAAGAAAAAAAAGACAGGAGGGCCAACATACACTGTAAAAAAAACTTTTGCCGTTTAATAGTTCATGGGAATTGCAAGGATGCGATGATTCAAAAGAGGAGTTAAAACAAAAATGTAATCAAAATTTTAGAACTCCACCTAAAGGAAATGCCCATCTCCCAAGAGAGACCATTTCAGGAGCTTAATGCTTAATGCTCCTGATCTGTGTCGTATATTGGGCACCGAGGAGCAAGAAAGGATGGCACGAATCCAAGCACCACTTGACCAACCTGGTCCATTGAGGAAGCAGAGACGAAGCGGATGCAAGATGGGGACCCTTCCCAAGAGCAAGAAGCGGGACTGCGTCGTTTGTTCCGATCGCACAAAAAATGCGAGGAAACGCTCTAACAAAATTTGCACTAGATGCGACCAAGAAGTGTGCAGTGAATGCTGGGACGATCATGTCCCAAAATAAATTGGCTTCAAAAGAACTCTGAACTTATGTTTCTTATGAAACACATCGCCATTTTTTTTTTCTACGTATGTTTCATTTTGTTTTATGTGCATGTAGATCATTCAGTAATTGATTTCTTTGCTGGAGATGAATTTGACTAAACTACTTCTTCTAAAGTGTGCTTGTAACACTTCTTGTTTTACAAAACCTTTAGCTTAGTGCATTATACATGGAAACCCCGTTATAACGAGGTAGTCAGGTTGTTGACACCGATCGTCATATGCAGCTGGCAAAGTACGTTCGGGAGACCGCTCCAGGGATCGAGCACCAATACGATGTATGGCACATCGCAAAAGGTAATTTATGTTCTTATCTGATCAGTCAGTGTGATGTGTACTTCATTTAGTATGTCAGAAACAAAATACAAAATTCCATCTAGCATTGAAATTTGTGTTGTTGCTTATGAAGATGAATGATGTTCTGTAAAATTGGAGTTTATCTTGCTTATATGTTTATATATTTATCATTTGTATTAGGAATCAGGAAGAAGATCCATGCTCTCTCCAAGAAGAAAGGATGCGAAGGAGTCGGCCAGTGGGAGCAGAGCATATGCAATCATATATACTGGACTGCATCATCGACCCCTGTGGACCAGCCTGAGCTGCGCGTTGCCAAGTGTACATCATTGTCCAATCATATCCAAGGTGTTCATGAAGGTCACAGCGAGCTGTTTCCCAAATGTCTACATGGCAGCCTGGATGGCGAGAGACAGAAAAAATGGCTTCAACCTGGTAAGTATTAAACTTAAATTTGTTTCATTTGTTCATGGGTGACAGAGAGGCAAGCGCCGCCCCCCCCCCCCCCCCCCCCTACCAAAAATATGATTCAATCTTTAGAGCAATGAGGTCAAGAACAGTTCCCACATGGAACTGGAAGGGTTCAAGAGGGTCCATCAGAAGATTACTGATCTGGGACTGGTGATTGGCAAACTCATCACCAATCGTCATCTATAGGCAGCTGGCGAAGTATGTTCGAATTCTATTTTTGACAGTTCTATGCTAATTCAGCCTACTCTCTCAGAATCCGTCATTTGAGTTAAGGTTAAATGTTCACAAAATTATAATTAGGGTAATGGAATGACCGAAAGGTTCAACGCTACCCCCTCAATATGCTAGGAACCCTTCACCCATCCCTCAAGGCAAATTGGAAGGAGCATGTTTAGCCATTGGTGCAAGCCTACAACTGCACCAAACATGCATCAACCAACTTCACTCCCTTCGTCTTGATGTTCCTTGAAGTTAATTTGTTAAGCAGAACTCTTAGGCTAGGTATTTTTATGTTAGGCTACACCTTTTGAGACTTATCATGTGCCTTTTATTATTATTATTCATTGTGTAAATAAAGTCTCTTTTGGTGATAATTTAATTACTCTAGCTTCTAGCCTCTTTCGTAACTGATTTCCCTGAAGCGAACTTAAATCCTTCAAATATTCAGTCTATTCGCTCTCCCCACTATTTAAATACTGAGAAGTAACTTTTCTCAGTCACAGAAGCACCACACCCTGCTTCACCTACATCTTCAAACTCCAATTCGGGAATAACTACATGACAACAACGACCCACAAGGTGTGCCTGCGGGTAGTCCCAGTGCGCATACGCAGCCAAACGAAGGACATACAGGCATGGGCCTTACTGGACGAAGGAAGCGATATCTCCCTTTGTGAAGCAAGTTTAATTGAGGAACTTGGAATCACAGGAAGTGAGAAGGAATTTGAGCTGACGACAGTGAATGGCTCGAATATATAGAGAAAGGGTCTAGAAGTCAGCCTTACAGTTGAGAACCTAAATGACAAAAGGAAATTGACTTTTCACGTGTCTGGTCAGTTGAATCCCTACCCGTTTCCAGCACATTGATTCAGGACGGGAATTACACAAAGAAATGGAATCATCTCCAAGGAATTGAATTTCCAACCATCAGCTAAAGAGAAGTCAAGCTGCTGATTGGAGGAGATACACCAGAAACCTTCTGGGTTATAGAGCAGAGCAGCGAAGGGGAAAACGAAAGGAACCCTACGCTATACGCTCTCTTCTGGGATGGACCCTGATGGGATCCACACGACGTGCATCGGACAGTCAACCTGGCTAAAACGTTCACTTCACCCGGACAGAGCAGGATGCCCTGCTTCAACAACTTGAACGGTTCTGGGAGCTAGATCACGTGGTGGGAAAGAATCCAGAAGGTGTTGCTGATTCAGTGGAGGACCGAAGGGCCAGAAGTATCAGAAACAAGATCTGCGGACAGACATCCTCCGCAACAAGAGAAAATTGAGGGACTCGAGGCACAAGTACATTACAGTGATGGAGCACTTGGCACCTGGCCGTGCCAAGTTGTTACAAGCGGTGAAGCAGGACGACCAGGTGGAGAAGACGTGGACGATCGACAGCAAGGTGCACTGCGTGCTAAAAGGAGATCCCAGAAAACACATCATTCATGGGCCGGATGACCTTTTCCATCAGCTTGGCTGGTCCGAAGATAAGCTGAAGCAGTCTGGCCTGTTCACCGAAGTTTCCAACTAGGGAGTACACGGCCCTCTCTCAAAACTTTCAATACTCGGCCTCAATGTTTATGGATTAAAGAGTAAACTTGTCACCGGACTATTGGATTTATACTCAAAACCTTGACATATATCTTACTGAAACTAAAACGGATACACCTGATCTTGTTAATACTTACTTATTAGAATATAAATGTTTTAGCATTACAAAAAGCTCAAATAATCAGAAGTTTGGTGCTTATCATGGTATGTGTATTGTGTATTCTAATGTCGAATTCTATTTTCGACTGTTCTTCGCTAATTCAGCCTACTCTCTCAGAATCCGTCATATGGATTAAGGTTAAATGTTCACAAGATTATAACTAGAATGGAATTCACAGAAAGTGTTTACATGTAGTCAAAACCCCAGCATCAGAGCATCACTGACTTTGATGTTACACTAACAATCTTATCACCCAGAGACAGTGGTATAGACAGTTTGTTTAATGACATTACCGATGACGATTACATGCTTACAGCAGTATTGTCCCTTTCAAATTTTGCAATGGGCTTCTTTGATGATGAACAGAACTGTCCGACTTTGAAGACAACGATGACAAAGAACCCCAACATCAGAGCATCACTGACGTTGGTAATACATTTACTATCTCATCTTCCAGAGACAATGATATAGAAAGTATTGCAACAGGAGACAATCAAATGAAGACATTGTTGGTCTTATCAGGCAGATAGGGGAAGGGAAGAAGGAAAAAAGTCAAGGGCAAATTGCCCATTTCAATTGCAGATTATTGAATGCTATTATTCCTGGTTGGTGCAGTTGCTAATTGAAACCATCATGGACTCCGACACCAATGAAGAGAGTGTGACATTGCGCCTACAATGTGAAGAAGACAAGGGGATATAAAGGCTTTCAACTTCCATGTTGACCAGATGGTCATGAAGGTGAACCCTCAGAAGCTTAGAGGGCGGGAGGGGGACAAAATGACACCAGATTGGTTGTCTGGCTACAGTGTTTACATGAAGCAGGCAATGTGGCGGAAGGCGCAGGAAACTGGACTCCAGCACGGCTATCTAGAGGATCGCAACATAAACCAGCTCAAGGAGGCGATGGCTCCACAGTACTTGCCGGCTGAGCACATCCCGGCGATGTTTGATGCTTTGAGAGCCCGTGCCAACACCCTGATGCTGAATGAGGTGAGAAATCCTGCTAAGCCCCATTCATAGCATTTGGTGATCAATATGTCAAGTTTCTATATATGATGTATGTATAATTTACTAAATCTATTATATTGTTGTTTTTTCTTGATTCTAATTTCAGTTCTTCTTGTACATCGAGAACCAGTGGCTGATCGTTCAGTTCCAGGTGGCCCAGTGGACAGTCTTCCGCCGAACGGTGCGTACAAATGACGACGTTGAAGGCTGGCACCACAGGATGAACTGTCGCCTGGGGCAGCGCCTTGGAGTGTACCGGCTTGCTGCAGAGTTATTCAAGGAGGCACGGTTTTCCACCCTGCAGGTGCGACTTCTGTCGGAGAGGCGCCTGGTCAGGGTGCAGAGGAAGGCAGACCGGACCAATCGGGCTTGACTCTTCAAATTGTGGGAAGAGTAGACTCTTCAAATTGTGGGAAGAGTAGACTCTTCAAATTGTGGGAAGAGAATCCAGAGCAGTGTTGTTTTTTCTCGATTCTAATTTCAGTTCTTCTTGTACATCGAGAAACAGTGGCTAAACGGACCTTTCCAGGTGGCCCAGTGGTCAGTCTTCCCCCGAGCGGTGCGTACAAACAACGATGTTGAAGGCTGGCACCACAGGCTGGCGCTGGGTCAGCGCCTTGGAGTGTAATTGCTTGCTGCAGAGATGTTCAAGGAGGCACAGTTTTCCACCCTGCAGGTGCGACTTCTGTCGGAGAGGCGTCTGGTCAGGGTGCAGAGGAAGGCAGACCGGACCAATCAGGCTCGACTCTTCAAGTTGTGGGAAGAGAGGCGTCTGGTCAGGGTGCAGAGGAAGGCCTACCAGACTAATAAGTTGTGGAAAGAGTATCCAGTACTGGCCAGTCACGGTTAAGACGAGGACCATCACAACAGATGTTGGCAGAGAAATCAAGAAAGAGGCAAATGAAGTTTACAAAGGAAGCTGCAAAAGAAGTAGCTGCTGCTCTTTTTGAAGAAGCTGATGACTCCTATGATGGACCAATCCATTCTGGGCCTCCTCCCCTAAAACATAAAACATTTCGTCCCGTTGTGAAGAGGCCCTCACATCGTTGAGAGAATTGACCCATTCAATCTTTATACAGATCAAGACTTTGTGAAATGGCCGACCATGGGGCACTTGGGTAACTAGTTCAAGAGTAGAGTTCAAAGGTGTTAGAAGAACTGCCGAGGGCAGTGGATCCCCAACATGCATAAACATGGAGTGTTCTTTGAATGGGAAGCAGAATCGAGGACAATTCGAGAAACATGGCTTTGTTTTGATATGCAAATTGTGTCAACAAGATGCGGTCACACCAAAATGTCCTGCTCGAAAGATTTATGAGTATAGTCACGGTGAAATTGTTGTAATGTACACTGGCAAACATACTTGTGTGGCAAAACTGAAGAAAACTTCAGCAAAATAGTTGGTGAAGGAACTGAAGAACAGTTCATACAGTCATTTTGTGCAAGCGAAGATGACTTCCCTCATGTCATCAGATGACATAGACTGGAATGCAGTGGAAGGGAATGCAGAAGAGTTTGTAGATATGAAGAAATGCCAAGTCAAAAATATCTGCAAAATTCTCATGGCAGCAGTCTTGAGGCGTTGTGCGTATTTAAACGGCAGACAGACCACCAAGATGAATTCTTGCTGTACAAAATGAACAACAAGGACATGAATAATGGGGGAACCAACGTTTGTGTTCAGATGGTCTCGCGTTACAATATAGACTCCCATGTAGCATTGTGTTACTAGCTTATAGCTTGACTTAACTTGGGGTAAATTAATCCACATGCATTGCTGCTCTCTACCGGGTTTGACCTGTACCTGCTGACCAAAGACACATCTACATCCCGACAAGGAAAAGGGGGCTATCAAAATATTCGGCGTCTGGTGTCGTGTTCCTCTTGTCGGCCATTTTCCACGAGTACCTTGTCAGCCCACTACTCCCGACTTGCCTCCTGCATTCATTCAACGGCATGATGGCTCAGATGTGACCAGCGAAGACCTGCTTATATCAGGAATCATTGATGATACATTTACTATCTTGTCTTCCAGAGACAGAGATATAGAAGTATGGCAACAGGAGACAATCAAATAAAGACATTGTTGGTCTTATCAGGCAGATAGAGGGAGGGGGACAAAATGACACCAGATTGGTTGTCTGGCTTCAGTGTTCACGAGATCAGAGGCCACAACATCTTTCTCCAGAATGACGCTTCAGTGCAAATCTACATTGGTTACCGATTGAAAAGCGTATTTTGTATAAGATTTAGATTCTCACTTTTAAGATAATGATTGGACAGTCCCCTTCCTATTTATGCGAATTATTACAACGCTACACTCCATCTCGCACTTTGCGTTCACAGGGCCAACTGCTCCTTGAAATCCCGACAAGGAAAAGGGGGCTATCAAAATATGCGGTGTCTGGTGTCGTGTTCCTCTAATCGGCAATTTTCCATGAGTACCTTGTCAGCCCACTACTCCAGACTTGCCTCCTGCATTCATTCAACAGCATGATGGTTCAGATGTGACCAGCGAAGACCTGCTTATATCAGAAATCATTGGTGATACTTTTACTATCTCGTCTTCCAAAGACAGAGATATAGAAGTATGGCAACAGGAGACAATCAAATTAAAGACATTGTTGGTCTATCAGGCAGATAGGGGGAGGGGTACAAAATGACACCAGATTGGTTGTCTGGCTTCAGTATTGACGATATCAGAGGCCACAATATCAAAATATGCGGCGTTTGGTGTCGTGTTCCTCTCTTGGCCATTTTCCATGAGTACCTTGTCAGCCCACTACTCCAGACTTGTCTCCTGCATTCATTCAACAGCACGATGGCTCAGATGTGACCAGCGAAGACCTGCTTATATCTGGAATCATTTATCTTCTTTTACAGACTTGGGAAGGAAAAACGTGGTGCGACGAAGCAGGGGGTGAATGCTGCCAGTAATAGGTCGCAAGATACTATCCGTCAGCAGGTAGAGCAGATAGCAGCACAACAGAAACAGATCCATTCTCTGCTAACATCGCTGCAAACACCACAACAACCCACACCAGGTGGACAAAGACCTCCTTTCAAGGCACCACACACGTGTTGGATTTGCAATCAAACCTGGACACTGCAACAGGGATTGTCCAACACTCCCACCCGCACACGACCTGTCAAAATAGGCCGACCTACTACCAAGAGCCAACTAACTCGTACAGTATGATCTCGCTTATAACAGATGTAACTATAAAGCAAAGTAATAATCTACAAAGACTTAAAAAACTGGGGAGTCTTTGAAAAAATATTGTTATTTTAGTGTCCTTCATAGTATTTGATTTTCCAAGTCAAAGGTCATTGTCTTTTCCTCTCCCAAAGAGAGCATGGTTGGCAAGGCAGAAGTATGATACTTTTAATTCTAATTAATGTTTCTCATATCCATTTAGGTACACCATAGCGAATGTAAAATGCAGTACTGCATATGGACGGACATATGATCCCCAAATTCCAAGTTACCTCCATGACAGACCACCGTCATGTGTACGTCATTGCATGAAGCGTTGGTCCTCATCAGAATTGCTAACATCAGCAGACAGCCAGACATCAAGCAGTTGGACACCAACACATTCCAAGTAAGGAACATTTTATAATGACAAATTATGCAGTTAATTTATCATGACATTAATTATATGTCAAATATTGGTGGTTTAGTGATCAAAAGTGAGCTCAGTATAACAATTAGTGCACCACTATTACAGAAATGTCAATTCTAAGTTCCTTCTAAAACCTCAAGGACTCTATTTTTGTATGAATCACTGTGCCAATGGGCTGAAGGTTAGGATGAGGACCATCACAACAAAGGTTGGCAGAGAAATCAAGAAAGAGGCACATAAAGTTTGCCAAGGAAGCTGCAAAAGAAGTAGCTGGTGCTCTTTTTGAAGAAGCTGGTGATTCCTATGTGGGACCAATCCGTTCTGGGCCTCGATCCTCCCCAAAACGTAAAACAACTCGTCCCGTTGTGAGGAGGCCCTCACATTGTTGAGGAGAGAATTGACCCCTTCAATCTCACAGATCAAGACTTTGTAAAGAAATACAGGTTTTCAAAGGCTGGAGTGCGGAACATTTGCAAAATGGTCCATGATAACCTACAAAAGAGAACAAATAGAAATAAGGCTGTACAAACAGAGAGGTGCCACAGTGTCAGCAAAATATAGGCATGAACATGATGAAACTGGTGACTTTGTAGATGCAAAATCAAATGCAAAGGAAACAGAATGGGTCTTAATAGTCAACCAATGATGAAGATGAACCAGAAGAAGGCACTGGTAGAGGAGGTGTAAGAAAAATGCTACACCAATCAAACTGGGATAATTGTGAAGAGCAATCTTCAATCCCATATGATGACGGTGACTTGTGCAAGTTTCGGCTCCAGTGCTCGAAAGAAAATATGATGAAGGTGTAACAAGATGGCCGACCATGTGTCACTTGGGTAACTACACTGGGCCCAAAAAGAAACTTATATTTTTTCACATGATCATATCTTAAAATCCTGTGCATCAAAATTAACCAAAATGACACACAGGATTACTTCAATACTCTACTCTAAACACATGTCAGTAACCATGCAATTGCCCAACTGACACAACCGCAAAAAGCACTGACATGGAACAACTTCCGGGACAAACATGTCACAGTATAAGGGACAATCCGCATGTTAATGCACACACTTAGAGCAGCTCTACGGGAAGAGGGGAACAATCTCCCATAGCCTGTATCTGAAACCTGGTGGACAGCATGTGTAGCAGATGCACTGAATGATTCCAAGCACATGGTGGACACACCAACTATTGATGTTTGTGTTTGGGTAACTGACATTACCTTCATTTCAATTTGTTTTGACTTCCTCATCTGCCTTAAACTCTGTTGCCAAAATGTCCAGGCTGTGACATGTGATACAGCGAATGGTTCCATGGCAGTGCATTTTTCGGTTCTGTCAGTAAGGTAACCGTTTGGATATTGACATTTCATTGGAGTAGGGTATTTAAGTAATCCCATGTGTCATTTTGGTTAATTTTCATGGACAGACTTTCAAGATATGACCATGTGAAAAAATATAAGTTTCTTTTTGTGCCCAGTGTAGTTCAAGAAGTAGAGTTCAAAGGTGTCAGAAGAAGTGCTGCGTGCAGTGGAGCCCAACATGCATAAACATGGAGTGTTCCTTGATTGGACAGCAGAATCGAGGACAATTTAAGAAACATGGCATTGTTTTGATACGCAAATTGTGTCAAAAGGAAGCGGTCACACCAAAATGTCCCGCTCGAAAGAATTGCGAGTATAGCCACGGTGAAGTTGTTGTAATGTACACTGGCAAACATACTTGTGTGGCAAAACTGAAGAAAAACTTCAGCAAAAGAGTTGGTGAAGGAACTGAAGAACAGTTCATACACATCAGCCAGTCATTTTGTACAAGCAAAGGTTACATCCCTCATATCACCAGATGTGAAGAGGCCCTCACATTGACCCATTCAAGTGAAAATCAGCATTGGCTGGAAACATTACGAACATAACATTCGCGAGTACCAACAAGTCAAAGCAGGCAAAGGAGGCGGTAGTGTGGCCGTTAAAGTTTGAAAAGATGTTCAGTACAACGACATAGACAAATAGAAATAAGGCTGTACAAACACAGGGGTGCCACAGTGTCAGCAAAGTGTAGGCATGAACATGATGAAACTGACGACACTCTAGATGCAAAATCAAATGCAAAGGAAACAGAATGGGACATAGTTGAGAGTGATGAAGATGAACCAGAAGAAGGCACTGGTAGAGGTGATGTAAGAAAAATGCTACACCAATCAAACTGAGATAACTGTGAAGAGCAATCTTCAATCCCATATGATGACGATGACTTGTGCAAGTTTCTGCTCCAACGCGCAAAAGAAAATATGATGAAGGTGTCACAAGATGGCCAACCATGGGGCACTTGGGTAACTAGTTCAAGAGTAGAGTTCAAAGGTGTCAGAAGAACTGCCAAAAGGCAGTGGATCCCCAACATGCATAAACATTGAGTGTTCTTTGATTGGGCAGCAGAATCGAGGACAATTCGAGAAACATGGCATTGTTTTGATATGCAAATTGTGTCACACCAGGAAGCAGTCACACCAAAATGTCCTGCTCGAAAGATTTGGGAGTATAGCCACGGTGAAGTTGTTGTAATGTACACTGGCAAACATACTTGTGTGGCAAAACTGAAGAAAACTTCAGCAAAAGAGTTAGTAAAGGAACTAAAAAACAGTTCATATACATCGGCCAGTCTTTTTTGTGCAAGCGAAGATGACCTCCCTCGTGTCATCAGATGACATAGACTGGAATGCAGTGGAAGGTGTTGCAGAAGAGTTTGTAGATATGAAGAAACTTAACAATGCCAAGTCAAAGATATCTGCAGATTCTCATGGCAGTAGTGTGGATGCGTAGTGCGTATTTAAACGCTAGACAGACCGCCAAGATAAATTCTTGCTGTACAAAATGAACAACAAGGACATGAATAATGGGGGAACCAATATTCGTGTCCAAGTCAAGCAGACATATGGCTGACATAGGGTTACTGGCCTATTATCACATTCAGTGATATTTCTAGTTACAGTAGGTTTTATCATTACAAGAATTCAATTGTTCTACTCTGAGTAAATGTTAAATCTAATTCTTTTTACACCTCCCTTACACAGAAGATGGAAAATGACCCAGGGGAAAGAAGAAAGAAAAACAAAAACCTGACTCTTCAACAAGTTCAAGAGTTGTCAGCTTTCGTCGCGAAAAAATAGATCTGCTTTATTCGGCAAAGCAGGCCACTGTAGCCAGAAGGTAATTATTTTCTTACATGTTTTAAAGATTAATTAATAGTTCTTGTTTATAACCCTCCTTTAGCTGCAAAAGAAGTAGCTGCTGCCCTTTTTGAAGAAGATGATGATTCCAATACTGGACCAATCCGTTCTGGGACTCCTCCCTCAAAACGTAAAACAACTCGTCCTGTTGTGAAGAGGCGCTCACTTTGTTGAGGAGAGAATTGACCCCTTCAATTCTTACGGATCAAGACTTTGTGAAAAAGTGCAGGTTCTCAAAGGCTGGAGTGCGGAACATTTACAAAATGGTCCATGATAACCTACAAAAAAAGAACAAATAGAAATAAGGCTGTACAAACAGAGGGGTGCCACAGTGTCAGCAAAGTGTAGGCATGAACATGATGAAACTGACGACACTCTAGATGCAAAATCAAATGCAAAGGAAACAGAATGGGACATAGTTGAGAGTGATGAAGATGAACCAGAAGAAGGCACTGGTAGAGGTGATGTAAGAAAAATGCTACACCAATCAAACTGAGATAACTGTGAAGAGCAATCTTCAATCCCATATGATGACGATGACTTGTGCAAGTTTCTGCTCCAACGCGCAAAAGAAAATATGATGAAGGTGTCACAAGATGGCCGACCATGTGTCACTTGGGTAACTAGTTCAAGAGTAGAGTTCAAAGGTGTCAGAAGAACTGCCAAAAGGCAGTAGATCCCCAACAGGCATTAACATGGAGTGTTCTTTGAATGGGCGGCAGAATCGAGGACAATTCGAGAAACATGGCATTGTTTTGATATGCAAATTATGTCACACCAGGAAGCGGTCGCACCAAAATGTCCTGCTCAAAAGATTTGGGAGTATAGCCACGGTGAAGTTGTTGTAATGTACACTGGCAAACATACTTGTGTGGCAAAACTGAAGAAAACTTCACCAGAAGAGTTAGTGAAGAAACTAAAGAACAGTTCATACACAGTCATTTTGAGCAAGCGAAGATGACTTCCCTCATGTCATCATATGACATAGACTGGAATGCTAGTGTTGCAGAAGAGTTTGTAGATATGAAGAAACTTATCAATGCCAAGTCAAAAATATCTGCAAAATTCTCATGGCAGCAGTCTTGATGCGTTGTGCGTATTTAAACGCCAGACAGACCGCCAAGATGAATTCTTGCTGTACAAAATGAGCAAGGACATAAATAATGGGGAACCAACATCCGTGTTCAAGTCAAGCAGACATATGTATGGCTGACATAGGACCGAGCATGGACAGAGCCAGAAGAGGCCAGAGGTGTCGATGCTATGCATGTATAGATGCCCAACATAGCCGAACAATGGGCATGAGGACATTGACCCTCTGGATCTATGATGCCACATTGCAAATGACCACATTGCTAGCCTGTATGGATGGATAGTTTGCAGTTTGTCATTTGCAGGTAAACCAGAAGGGCTGCAGCTTCCACATGATGCAGGCAATGTGGCGGAAGGCGCAGGAAATTGGACTCCAGCACGGCTATCTGGAGTATCGCAACGTCAACCAGCTGATGAAGGAGGCGATGGCTCCGCAGTACTTGCCTGCTGAGCACATCCTGACGATGTTTGATGCTTTGAGAGCCCGTGCCAACACCCTGATGCTGAATGAGGTGAGAAATCCCAAGAGTATTGTCCTCTTCTGGAATCTACGGAATGAGATCCTTCAGACCGTCTCTGGAAATAAAAATTACTGTTTCAATCCCATTGGATGGGTTGCCGTTGACCTCCCTGCAAACAGGAAGGCTATGGGTCAGGTGTTTGGGGAAGCCGTTTTTTTTTTGCTGCCACCAAGGAGATGAAGAGGACGTAACATCCTGTTCCCTGGAGCTTGTCAGATTATATGACAAGATTGCGGCCCTGGACCCATCGTTCATCCCCAGCAGGGAAGCCCAACTGAAAAGCTGTCTTGCTCAGGCTGTGCGAGACAAAGGTATGGAAATGGAGTTGAGGCGGTTGGCATATGACCGTCCAGACTTTTTTTTTTTCGACACAAGGGATCAAGTGGTGGATGTGACGGGCAGCCAAGGAAAGTGCCAGTAATGGGTCGCAAGATACCATCCGTCAGCAGGTAGAGCAGATAGCAGCACAACAGAAGCAGATCCAGTCTCTGCTAACATCGCTGCAAACACTGCAACAGCCCACACAAGGTGGACAAAGACGCCCTTTCCAGGCACCACGCACGTGTTGGACTTGCAATCAAACCTGGACACTTCAAACGGGATTGCCCCCAGGCCATGCAACCCGAGGCAAGATCTCTGACCCCAACACTTCCACCTGCACGCAACCCGTCAAACTAGGCTGACCTGCTACCGAGAGCCATGTGGTGGGCGAGACAATTTAAGAGAGGCTCTATAATCAAGAAAGCGGTAGGCGATTGTCCAGAGGTATGCCTCAAGCTTGGATGCAGTTGTAAGATGTTTGATTGACACTGGAGCAGAAGTATCAACTGTTACAGAGAGCTTCCACAAGGAAAATCTAACTCAGGATTGTGAGCTAGTGGATGTGTCATCAATCATCCAGATCTCTGCATCTCAAGGTTCGGACATTCCCTACCTAGGATACGTAGAGCAATCGATTACTGTCCTTGGCCATATCTTCCAAGGTCTTGGAGTTTTCGTTCAAGAGTAGACACAACAATGTTAGTGGTTCCAAGAACAAATTTAAAGGGCGGGGAATGTCGTTTTCATTTTGCTGGCCCTACGGTGTGGAATAGTCTGCCATTAGAATTAAGGTTGTCCCCTACAGTAGATATATTTAAAAGAAATTAAAAAACATATTTATTTCTATTGTAGATTGGAGAGGTTGTTCAGCGCATTTTAAATTGGAAATGCACTATATAAATGTTAATTATTAGTATTATTATTATTCCTAGTGGTCAAGGACCAAATCAACACACCAGTCGAAACTAGAAAGAAGGAAGTACCTGGTAGTCCCAGGGTCCAATATACCGAGGGACGTCCGAAAGTCACTGGAAGAGATGTACAGTCCAGACTACATTTGAAAGAGTGACTGAGAAGATATCAGTAGTAGAACAATGGATGCCCTTACTTCAAGCTCTAAGCATTTACAGGAAGCTGCCATATTCTTGTACCGTAAAAGAAGCGGGGAACTCAGCTAGAACACACTCATATGAGTTTCATTTCTGCCAAAGCTTCCAACAACAAAAAACAGCTTTAATAACAAATAAACACCTGGAAGTACTGATAATGTCCCTCTAAATTGATGAATTATCAAATGCAGGTAGAGGCAAGGAAGAAGGATTACTGGATGAAGGGGGTGGCTCATATCCAGGAGTAGTTGGGCGGCCCACGCAGAACCACCGAGGAGATCAAGAAGAAATGGGCAGACTTGAAGATCAGAGCAAACAAATACCAGACTAGCAAGAATCAGACAGGTATGAGGCTGAAATTCTTACTGTACACAAATAATTTTACTTGGAAGCAAACTATACAAATACTCTGTTCCATCAAGTATTGCATATTTAGTGAAATTAAAGGTCAGAACTAAACATACTATGTGCATTCATTATTTACCTGAACACAATTTCTTCTTCAAACCAATAACTGAATCCATTTGTGAAATGACAAGTAGGAACATAAATGTATTCCAGTCGAAAGAAATGTAAGGGCCAATCGTTACCAGACATCAACAATTCAGACACTTAGTAAGCTGAAATTCTAGCTGTACTTGGAAGAAAATTATTCAAATGCAAGAATGTGGTGTTCATTACTTAGCAATGCGAAATGTGCAACAATTGACATTAGTATCATGGAGATCTGGGTTATGCAGCTGGTCAAGTTTAACCCCATCGTCGGGACGATGATGGCGCTGTTCTAGAGAATAAACGTACTCATGCAATGTGAGAAAACCCCAAGGAAAAAGGCAAAATGTCTGCCAGGAAACGAAACATGGAGAACTCACGATTTCTAAATATTTTGGAAATGCTGGATACCAAAGTGATAAAGACCTAGAAGTTCTGGACAATTCGGAAGCCAATATGGACACACCGGAAACTGAACACCTGAATAGCGGAGCTGCCATCAGCGAACCCAACGCTACATCCACTGAAGCTCCGGGCGTGAACTCTGACAGCGAACCGACGGAGCACACGGAAAAGAAAAGACGCACCAATGGCAACACCAATGGGGAGAAGGCAAGTAAGACTAAGAGCAATACAAATGACTCGCTAACTACCATTATCAACAAATTAGATGGAACAAAAAACAAAACAAAAGTTTTTACCCCATCATTCGCTCTGGTATTGTGTAACAGATATCCTTAAATTGGCAACAAATTGTCACTTTTTGAATTGGCAACTTCACAACAAACCAGTTAATGTTTGTCTTTAAATGTTAACAACTAAATATGTTCCACCAACTGTGTTGTCAAGGTAGCAATCAATTAGGAGTTGCCAATTTGATGAGGGAAATTTCACCTTAAAATAGTTCTTGTCCTGGATGAGCAAAGGTGCAATCATTATATACATGATGCTCCCTGTGAACGTTCTAGTCAACTTAGGTTTTAGTGCCTAAAACATGTAAGTTATCATTTTAACAAATTATCATTCTGCAAACCAATGCTTGAATGGTTGAAAAATATCTGTACATCTCATTTAGCATGCTATTCATTTAAATGGCAAAAGTTAATGCAGGAGTGTGCTATTGAGACACCTGCAAGATTCAACCATTTTTCAAAATAAAATTGTTATTGTGGGACATAATTTATAGAGAGTTTATCAGAATCAATCAAAAAAGCAACCATTAGTATACATATTTTCACAAATGTTAATTTTTGTTATTTCAATAATGAATATCGTATTGATGACATTGATATCGAAACAAAAATTACCGCCTTCAACTTTTGAGTCTCTCTGCAAAACATGTCTTTAGAACATTTGAGTATGCTATTCAAATGGTATTCAAAGATACCATGTGTACTTTACCTCGTCTTAATCCTTACCCATAGCCCCTCTCCAACTATCAAGGGCTCTTGGAAATTTATTGGGATATCACCTAGGATGCTGGATGGATGCTATCCGTTCTTGGTTCGAACGCTTCTGGCTGCCTTTGAGCAGTATCCTCTGATGAACTACTCTCTCCACTAGATGCACTTCCATTCCTTGTATTCACAGGTGCATGTTCTGATGGTGTTGTAGATGATGGTTCCATCTGCTCTGGAGCTGTATCCTCCGATGAACTACTCCCTTCTGAAGAACCACTTATGCTCATTGAGGACATTGGTGCATTTTCTGATGGTGTTGTGGACGATTGCTCTGGCTGAATCGGAGCACTATCTTCTAAAGAAATACTCCTTGTGGATGTCGGTGCATTTTCTGATGGTGTTGTAGATGATGGTTCTGGCTGCCTTTGAGCATTTTCCTCTGATGAACTACTCTCTCCACTAGAATTACTTTTACTCCTTGAGAACACAAGTGCGTGTTCTGACGGTGTGGTGGACGATAGTTCCACCTGCTCCGGAGCGGTATCCTCTGATGAACTACTCCCTTCTGAAGAACCACTTATACTCATTGTGGACATTGGTGCATTTTCTGATGGTGTTGTGGACGATTGCTCTGGCTGAATCGGAGCATTATCTTCTAATGAAATACTCCTTGTGGACACAGGTGCATTTTCTGATGGTGTTGTAGATGATAGTTCTGGCCGCATCTGAGCAGAATCCGGAGATGAATCATTCTCTTCAGTAGACAATGCAATTATACTGCCATTGGAAATGGTTGTATTTGCTGATGCTGTTGTAGATGGTTCCACATGCTCTGAAGCTGTATCCTCTGATGAACTACCCCCTTCACTAGAACCACTTCTGCTGCTTGTGGACACAGGTGCATTTTTTGATGGTGTTGTGGATGATGGTTCCTGCTGAATCGGAACACTATCCTCTAATGAAATATTCCTTGTAGATACACGTGCATTTTCTGATGGTGTTGTGGATGATGGTTCCACCTTCTCTGGAGCTGTGTCCTCTGATGAACCACTAGAACCACTTCCATTCCTTGCGGCTATAGGTGCATTTTCTGACGGTGTTGTGGACAATGGTTCCTGCTGAATAGGAGTAGTATCCTCTAATGAAATACTCCTTGTGGATGCAGGTGCACTTTCTTCTGATGGTGTTGTGGGCGATGGTTCTGGCTGCATGGGAGCTGTATTATCTGATGAACTATTCCCTTCACCAGACCCACTCCTCGTATTTTCTGATGGTGTTGTGAATGATGGTTCCGGCTGCATCGGAGCAGTATCTGGTGATGAACTACTCCCTTCACAAGAACCACTTCTACTCCTCGAGAACACAGGTGCACTTTCTGTCGGTGTTGAGGACAATGGTTCAGGCTGAATTGGAGCAGTATCCTCTAATGAAATACTCCTTGTGGATATCGGTGCATTTTCTGATGGTGTTTTATATGGTGGTTCTGGCTGCTTGGGAGCTGTATTACCTGATGGACTACTCTCTTCACTAGAACTTCCACTCCCATTCCTAGTGGATATTGGTGCATTTTCTGATGGCATTGTGAACAATGGCAGCATCAGAGCAGTACCTGGTGATGAACTACTCCCTTCTGAAGAACCACTTATGCTCCTTAAGGGTAAAGATACACTTTCTGTTGGTGGTGTGGACAATGTTTCGGGCTGTATAGGAGCAGTATTCTCTGATGAACTATTATCTTCACCAGGTTCCATCTGTGTGGTTCCTCTCACTGAGCTTTCTTCAGTGCCAGTTTTAGGTCTCTCTCTGGTAGATCCAGTTCCTACACCATGTCCAGTACCAGGTCTCAGGTGACCTCTGGTGCTTGGACCACTCTTTGTACCTCCTGTGGTAGGTCCAGTCCTTCTCCAACTGGTGCTTGGACCACTCTTTGGTGCTTCTTTAGAAGATTCAGTCCTCCTCCAACTGGTCCAGCCAGTATTGACCCTGTCCCCAGTAGATCCAGACTTTACACTCTGCCCTTTATCACTGGGTCGTTCCCGTGTAGATCCGGCTCTTGCTCCTCTGCCACTTGTACCTGGAGCTCCTGCACTTTTGCCATCTGTGGAAGAAGACCCTGTTCCTACACTGCGCCCGCTACCAGGTCTCATTCTACCCTTGGAGCTTCCAGCACTGACACTTGCAGCTGATGATGACGCGGATGCAGATGTTGCTGAAGACCGAGATGATAATCCAGTATCAATTCTTGGTCCTGACGAAGGCCCATTCCTGACCCCACCTCTTGCCACAGCACCGCCCCTACCAATGGTCCCTTTGCCTCCACCCCTTGATCTTGTGGATGAAGATGCTACCGCGGATGCAGATGATGATTCTGCTCTTGCTGATGCAGATGATGTTGAAGACTGAGATGACGCCGATGATCCAGTACCAGTTCTTGGTCCTGAAGAAGGCTCATTCTTTACTCCACTTCTTGCCCCAGCACCACCCCTCCTCAGGGTCCCTCTGCCTGTGCCTCTTGATCGCATGGATGAAGATGGTACAACGGATGCAGATGCAGATGATGATGTTCTTGCAGATGCAGATGATGATGTTGGTCTTGCAGATGCAGATGATGATGATGCTCTTCCAGATGCAGATGTTGATGTTACTCTTGCAGATGATGATGTTGGTCTTGCAGATAAAGATGATGATGTTGATCTTGCAGATGCAGATGTTGCAGATGCAGATGATGCTGCTCTTGCAGATGCAGATGATGATGCTGCTCTTGCCGACACTGATGATGATGTTACCCTATTGCTGCCAGCACCCCTTCCTCTTGGCTTGGTAGAAACGGATGATGATTTTGATGATGCTATCGATGACAAGGATGATGTTGAAGAAGCTGCTGAAACCGTTCTGGTAAGTGGGTTTGAGCTGGTTCGTCCGACTTGGCTTGATTTTGGCTGTATTAGAAAGAAAGAAAAAAAACAAGGAATTAGTTTGAAGTAAAAACCAGAACATTTATATTCAGTAAAGGTAGATGATGAGCTGTTGCAGAACGAGTTATACTGATGATGTTGCCGAGACCTGTCTGGAGATTGGGTTCCAGATGGTTCATCTGAGTTAGCTTGAAAAAGGCTGTAGAATTTGATGAAATCTTTTGTCTGCCGCAGCTTTTCCTTGTATCACAATTAATTCTGCATCCAAATTTGTTTTCTTCAGTTTTATTAAAAATAATTCCATACCACAATAATTCATTTTACAAAGCTTCACAAATATTTTAACAGCCATACAATATTTGTTCCCTTATTTGCGCTTTTTAACACTTCAAAAATGCGCCATATAAATAATCATGTAATGTAATGCTATGCTATTTGCATTCATTTCCATGTAATAATAAAATACTCGCCCACAATCAATCATACAAATAGTAGGGCATTGGAGGTCTCATAGAGTACCATAATAGTCTATACTGATGTAATGACTTCACATATTTTTGTTGTACCCATTACACATGACGATGAATAGCTAGAACATCACCAAGGAAAAAAATATTTGTCACAGTATATTCAAAGTTAATTCTCCAAGGAATTGGGTATTTTTCAACCTGTTCCCTTCAAGATTATGCAATCCCCCACTTTGTACAGGCAAGGGGTTATGAGACTTTAATACCTTGTGAAACCAATGGCACCAAATAGCACTCTAAATTTGTTTTGCATTGAACTCTGTGCAAATTTATGAGGGCTCTTTTTAGCATTTCTGGGGCTAATTTGTCTAATCACATCACACTTTAGCACTCTACAAAGAGAGGGCTTCAAAAACAATGAATTGAATGAGTTCTCTTACCCTCTGTGAGCTAGAAAGCACTGGTCTCTTGCTGGCCTTCCCAAGACTGTCATCCACATACACTGCATCTGGATAGCAACAGACAAGTCAGGAAAATATATTGATACTGGAAGAGATTGATTTTTGACAGCTAAATGGCAAACAAAATGATAAATATTATGAAAAGAACTCACTGATTAATTGTACCTTTGTTCATAACTTTGTACTTGTTATTACATGTTATTGTTTTGAAAAAGTGTGGAAATAAGTAAATTGTATCAAATCAAATCAAATCTAATGTGGATGTTCTGCGTTTACTTTTGCCACGCGCTCTGAATAGCAAAAGAAAAATCATGAAAATGTAAAATGATTAATGTGGATATTCAAGATTCACTTTTGACAACTGAATGGCAAAAGGCCAATCAGGCAAATACAAACTGATGATTAATAGATAATATAGGATAGCTGAATAGCAAAAGACGTGGTGAACATCACACTTATACAAGTCTTTCCAGTAATTGATTCATAATTCGTACTAGATTAGAAAGAACAGTACCAAGAAGTGCTATATTCATAGCTCGCACATTGGCTTCCTTTTGAGAAACGCATTACCTTTCAAATTCTATTACTTGTATATCATTCACTTCATTCATCTGCCCCTGCCTACTTACAAAATAGCCTCACAATGTACACACCTTCACGTAGTCTTCGCTAGTCTAACACGCAATCCCTACAAGTACCCAGAGTAAAACGCTCATGGGGAGATCGTTCATTCTCATACCTTGGCCAAAAAAATTGGAATGATCTCTCCATTGAAATTTGCCAATCACCTTCCTTGGATACCTTTAAAACTCTGTTGAAAACCTATTTATTTGAACAATAGGTGTACTCTAATTTGTTTTTGTATGTTTGTCTTTTTGTCTGTTTATTTGTTTTCCCAAAGCGCCGCGAGCGTCGATAGACAGAAAGTGCGCTCTATATTATATCCACTATTAATATTACATAAAAACTTCACGATTACCGCATTCTTGTGTGACAGTTACCAATGCTCAACACTAACTTTCGTTTTCAATTTGCTGTTATTGAGTCACGTTTGTAAAATGTTGCAATCTATATATTTTGTTTATATCTTTGAAGATAAAGGAAAGAAATAACATATCAATGACGCAACGTGAAGCTGTGCGGACGTACTTTTTTTACACTCTCGACGCAATCAACAAATTCTTTAATTTTCTGGACTAAATTTAGATTTTTGTCTCAACACAGTGCATGTTTGTCACAACCGATCTGAACATAGATATCTTACCCAGGAATTTTGTACAAGAAAGATGCATTTTAGGACTATTTCTACTATTTTCTATAATGCCTACTACACAATCGGCCCAGTGCATGGAACCAGCCACCGCGCCAGTCACGTCACCTGACAATGACCCGCCAACTGGACAATACCCGAAAGAGAGTGTGGGAGCTACTGAAGGGGGTCTAAAGAAAAGCAACGCACCAATCAATCCACTAGATAACATGGCTGATGCCATCATTCAAGCATTCAGTGATTAAAAAACTCCTTGGCCGGCTTATTCCACCACTAAGCCAGGCTCTGCATGAAGGATTCATGTTGGAAATTGAAAAGAGGGACAAACAAATAGAAAAAGTCGATCAAGCCCAGGGAAAACTGGAGGAGCTCGAGCAGTACTCGCGGCGGAATTGCCTGGTTATTCATGGGATCACCGAGAAGCCAGGTGAGGACACCGATTTCATCGTCTGCGACATCGCGAAGACAAAACTCTACCAGGATATCACTGGTTCTCATTATCGGGCCCATACAGATGTATTATTTAAACGCCTAGATACTTTACCTTGATATGATTACTTACAAAACGGGTATATTCATGTATAAATATAATTATTTTGTTACGCATTCTGAAAAACACTCAAGAAATACAAGAAACCACTCTCATATTTACCCACCCATTTTTCGGCCATCACGTGCCCAAAATCAATCAATTAAAAACCAAGGAACCAAAATTTGGAATAGTGGAATACCAGCAAATTTAAAATGTCTCTTTTATAATAATTTTAAGAAAAAATATCGGAAATGTTTGACCATGCAATAATTGAACTTTGTATTTTTACAATATTCGTACTGCATTTTTTAATTAGTAATATAATTTTTCCTATCGTTTTACCTGGACAAATGCTTTTCCCAGTCTTTCCTTTTTTTGACGTAATTATCACGTATATTTGTTGTTTGTTTTGTTAGTTTGTCTCATGGGTTTCTATAGGGATGCGTTTTGTTTTTAGCTTTATTTATTAAATCATTTTAAGTCATTGCTAATTAATCGATCAATTAATTGTATTCTTTGAGTTTTATACTTATTTTCTGTTTTTACTAGGGGTCACTCTGCCTCCTCAAGCCTTTAGCTTACCTAGATGTGACCCCTATACACTTGTTTTATATTTTGTATATTCCTTTGTAATGTTTTTAATGGCAAATTTACAAATAAATGTGAAATTCAATTCAACTCAATTCAAATTTCTGAAGGATTAACAAGGAGTTTACAATACTTGTAAATGTAAATCACAGAACCCATTGCACATGTTTACCTTTTCTGATCTTGTTTTGGAGTGCGACAGGCAGCTTCTTCCATCCCTCTGTGTGCACAAAGTAGCTGGCGTTGCTCACCACAAAGCTGTAGCACTTTTCATGGAACTTCTCAAAGGCAGTATAGGCATCCTGAACAAAACAGAAATACAATATTGTTTCATCTGTATTTATTTACAACTTTTGTAAAAAGGTTTTAAAGTAGTTTTGCATAGTGTACAAGATGAAACTTATAGCAGGTATATTGTCTTTATGACGATAGTTCTTCACTCATATCATAATTGTACCTTTTGAATGGTATTTGATACCAAATAAATAATATGAAGCACATTCAGTCAAACCTGTGTAGAGTGACCAACTAGGGAAAGCAAGAAATTGGTCAATGTAGACATGTGACCCGACCCCATAACATTGTTTTTCACCATTGGTGGCCACTATAGGCAGGATGGCTGCTACAAACAGGTTGCTGCTCAGCGAAAGAAATACATAGGGGCGGCGGGCGAATTCGCTCCCTAACTGCCCAAAAGAGCCCCCGAAAGAAAAAAAATAGCCCTGGAAAAAAGAAGAAAAAAAGTTTTTTTGGATTTTGGGGATTTTTTTTGCATTTTCTGTTTGGATCATGATCAAATGCTTATAGTAGCCCCTGAAATTCGAAAACAATTTGTAGCCCCCGAGATGATAAAAGTAACCCCCGAAAAGGAGCCCCCGAAATAAAAATATTAATTTTTTCGCTGTTGCTGCTAAGACAAGTTTAATTATTTAAAACAAATTTCAACCATAATTTCGTCCAATGTTACCTATAATATACATTCGCCACAGAGCGATTTATGGCACAACTTACCGGGTTCCATTCCTCGGCTGCAGACTCGCTCATAAATAGCACCCTCTCTGCCCGGAATACCTCCTCCCCATTCTCCATATTGAGGCCAGTAGCAACTTTCTTGAACAGTGTCTCCATTATGCCATTCCTCCAGCCCATACCCTGCAAACATATAGGAAATATGCAGAAAATAGTATAAAGTATACAAATCTACCTTTCCAGAGCCCCCCATTTCATAAGACCTTTCCAATCGTTGTGCATTGTCCAATTCTTGTGACTACTACGTCAACAGCCAATTAGAAAAGTTTTATGAAACAAGGCCAAAAACAGGAATTATTTTCACACAAATTTTGTCATGGAAGTCGATGATCAAATTGTGTTGTTTGCAATGAACAGGGCCGATTTAGAATAACCATCAGTGAGCAATCGGAAAATATAGATATATCGTGTAAACAAGTGATGTTAAGAAATACTTGATGATCTACAGTATATCTAATACCTTCAAGTACTTTGTCTCAAATTCAGGCATCTTCAGGATGTCTGCGATGTGTGCTGAAGCAAAGCCAAGAACCTTCTTGTGAGTCTTGCTGGTGATTTCCCTGGCAGGTTCCGCCCAGACGCTCTGGCTGGGAGGCAGGCTGTGTTTAGTCTTATCCAGCTGGAATAACACCTCCATCACTGACTGGGTTGTCTAGCAAAATAATGTGAAAAACAATGATAAATAAGAAAAGAAAGAAAGAAAGCGACATGGTGTACATTTTTTACAGACAGGAATATCACCAGCAGCAGCAGCATTATTACACCAAGACTATCATCATACCACCACCATCATCATTCTCATTCATTGTCATCAACAACATCGTCCTCATCCATATCATCATTCATATCGTCCATATCATCATCCATATCATCCATATCATCATCCATATCATGCATATCATCATCCATATCATCATCATCCATATCATCATCATCATCCATATCATCATCATCCATATCATCATCATTATCATCATCATCCATATCATCATCATCCATATCATCATCCATATCATCATCCATATCATCATCCATATCATCATCATCTTTCTAGAGACTCACCAATATATCCACAACATCTTGGGAGCATTGCTCGAGCATCTCCGTGGTCAAGCTGGCAAATGTCTTCTGGGTCCAGAAACGATCCACGTGTCTTGTCATCCTTCTGCAAATAAAATGATGGATATGTTTATGGGAAAATGTTTATAAATGATTAGTAAATTATTGTCATTAACAAATCTGTACTTCATAACAAGATGGATATGTTCAGAAGCATTTTACTGCACGAGCATTGAAAAATAAGGAGTTTCAGGGACGAACAAACCATCACAGGAAATTAGATGGTTGAAGAAATTTCTGAAATGTGTTCTGGGGAAAAATTAAAAATGAGGGTATTTAACTTACCTGAGACATGAGAATGAAAGATCTGGCAGCCCGAAGCTCTCACACAATGCGAAGCAGTGTGGAATCAAGGACACACACTCGGCGCACATTGGCTGGGGATGAAAACAATATTTTAATCATATTAAATTCTTCATCTCTTATTACTTCACACGCATACGCACAATTATACACAAATAACTACCTACACATATACACATAATGGATAGCAAATAATATATAGAATATATATTTTTATTGACAAAACAATGATGGGGAGTTTTGACATTGGTGCCAAAAATGAAGATACATGCAAGTACTGAATAATTTGTCTGATAATAAAAACAAACATTAGCAAAAAAAAGTCAATTTAAACAGAGAGGCTAGATGCCTAAACAACACTGTCATACTAAAGAGGTGTCAGTAAACTACCGTAAATATCCGTGTATAAGACGCACTCGTGTATAAAACGCACCCCCAACTTTCACAGCAAAAAAAAAAAAAAAAAAAAGTTTGTTTTGTTTTTTTTTGTTTTTTTTTACACCCTGTATTTTTTTTTCAAGACCGTGAAGTGCTGTTGGAATGCTTATACCACTGGTCTAGGGCATGACAATAAACTTACAATTTTACATCTGTAACCAATATTTTTGGTGTGAGAAAAAGGTATATATTGCTGAATGCTACAACTGACAGCAAGCTCTTGTCATGCCCTAAACCATGTATTATACACATTCAACATTTTTTTTTTTTGCTGTACCTGTGTATAAGACGCACCCCCCACTTTGAAATTTTTCCGACGGGAAAAAAGTGTGTCTTATACATGAAGATTTACGGTATCTTAAAGGGGAATTAACCCTTATCCTTTTGACTTACTGAATGTGATGAGAGCATAACTACTATCATTGCTAGTCACTTATTTCCTCATGAATATTCCCGATTACAAAAATAATCAATATTTTATGGACCACTGTCGTCTGCTTTCATTGCCCATAGGAGGCGGCCATTTCTTCAACTACTCGCGGTGAAATGACGTGGCAGGCGGAGAACACAATAGCATTATCGTAACCCGTTATTGTGTTCTCCGCCTGACACATCATTTCACCGCGAGAAGTTGAAGAAATGGCCGCCTCCTGTTGGCATTGAAAGCAGACGACAGTGGGCCATAAAATATTGATTATTTTCATTATTGGGAATATTCATGAGGAAATAAGTGACTAGAAATGACAAGAGTTATGCTCTCATCACATCCAGTAAGTAAAAAGGCTGGGAGTTCATTCCCCTTTAAGTGTATACTCCAAAGAATTAGGGAATTTTCAACCCGGTCTCTTCAAGATAAGACGTACCTTGTGAAACCAATGGCACCAGTCCCTCTTGAGGTGGAATGCCGTCACTTCCTTCAAGCCGTCCAGACCGTACATGTCAGCTACTCCCAAGATGTCCCTGGCAATAAAAGAGCAAATAATACAGCTTTGAATATCAAAATAATCTCTTTAAAAAATGATGAATAAAAAGTGGCAACTTGGCGTAACAACTTTTTACATATTTTGTATGAAATGTATTGATTTAGTTCAATTATTGATATTTCAAGACTGATTTCTAATTTGTTGCAGACCATTTCTTGCATTAGAGAGGCGAATTTGTCCATATGAAAATTTCAAATTCAGTGTTCTTCAGCAACATTACTTTTTAGTCCAACAACTTTTGGTTTGAGAAATAAAATATATGCCCTCACAATATTTTGTTGATGATTTAAATATTGTATTTGAAATGCTATCATCTCTGTTCTTTGATCTTGTCCAATGAAGAAAAGAAGAAAAATTTTTTTTCTAGACTAATGCTCTACCAACTGAGCTACAAAGAACCCTAGTTGATGGACTGTCACATAGAACCCTTCATTGCTTGACTAATTGGAATTATATTCCACATACTAAGAACCTTGCTCTGCGATTGGTCAAAAGTTAATCACGTGATGAAATATAGTTTCGCCCATCATTGATGGGAGAAGAAAAGTTTGTTACACTGTGTAGATATTTTGGGTGAAAGTGCGTTGCACTCACTAGATAGTCGGTAAAAGTGCAGATATGTGTAGATATACAATTGTTTGCGCGCAAGTATACGCGTGCGTGCGTTAGTGCGCAGAAAGGTAGCGCCCTGATGCGCAACGTTTGCGCGCGGCTACGCTTAATAGACAATGGTATACCGTCTTTGACTTTTAATCATAAATCTTGTTCATTTGCAGGATTGACGAAATTAAAATAAAAGACTATCAATTGCTCATTATTCCAAACTTGTTAGCCCTTTGTGTTAGTTATAGGTCGTTTGTGATCAAAATAATTGATGTGGAATATAAAGCAAATAATCACCTTTTGGTTTCAGGCGATGGCAAACTATCACTTCCTCAGCGATCTGAATGTATGTATACGCTATCTTTCCTCAGTTTCGTTTCGGAAAGATAGCTACATCCAGATCGCCTCGGAAGTGATAGTTTGTCCCATCACCTTCACCAACGGTAATTATTTGCTTACTATACAACAATCATACCCATAAGGAAACCCATGTGGGAGAGTGTGAGCGCTCTAAGGGATGCACACATGGAAAATTGACTAAATCATTTAAAAATTGAACCAAAAAAAGAGCAAATAATATAGCTGAACTTGAACCCTAGACCCTCTTGATTGCTAGCCTAGAGCTCTACCAACTGAGCTACAGAGCACCCTAGTTGGTTGCTCATTCCAGTGACCCCTTGAATTCTCGACTAATTAATGGAATTTGACCATATTATTTCAATTAATGTTTTGAAAAGATGTTTGTATCTCCATCAATATTGGAAACTTTACTAAATTATGTTAATCAATTTCATTGAAAATGAGCAAAGAAAAATAGGCTTCACCCATTGAGCCACGAAGACTCTTGAATGGGGGGCATTCCCATGAAACCCTTTTCATTGCTCGATTAGTCAGAAGCTATGTAAACTGGGCACTAACCCAAGGATAATTAAATCAACTTTTCTAGAGAAAGTGCGCGGGATCACACAAAGATTTATTTAGATTTTATGTTAATCAATTTATTAGTTATACATGTTTAATTTGTAATATTCAATGAATGATTTCTTTCTTTATTATTTGTATAATTATTTGTATCGTGAGATTGCTTTGAAAATAAAAATGAATCAAATCAGTTACAGATAATGTAAAACCTTACCTTAGATTTATGGTATCCTGGATAATAGCTACTCCTCCATACATGAACTGTAGTACACCCTGAAGGACAGTTCTGCTAACACTGTTGAAATAAAACACCAAAACGATAAATTTAGCTTTAAAAACAAATATTAGAAAAACACAAGTTCAGAATAACATGTGACTGGCTATAGCAAAACCCGGCACTTGTCTGTAAAAATCAATATGTAGATTTTCATACCATTACAAAGGCCTCATCACAAGCTTTCATTTGATGCTTTGTTCTAATTAATTGGGCAATAATTGGGAAAGATATGATTGTTCAAATTTGACAATCATAGGTCTTTTACACACATTGTGCGAATTTAAAATGCCCATTTCTTCAAAACATGAATTACCGTCAAGTGCCGGGTTTTGCTACAGCTGGTCACATATAAATAAATCGCACTTGCAGGGAAGGTCAACATGGATTTATGGGGATCCATTCAAACACTGGCCCAGTATAAGTAACAAAAGATTAAATGAAAGTCTATATTTTGGTGGTCCATTGGGCAAGTATATGGTTGCTACAGGCCACAAAAATTGACAGGAAATTATGTTAGGGTCCCTACCCGACTACCGTGGGTGCTGGAGAACCTGGCCGGGGGGAGAACCCGGCCAAAAAATGGACAGGGCTACCTTTGAAATTAGATTTGCCGAGAATGCACTGAACATGCGACTCAAAACTTATATCAAACGATTTATCTGCATATTGCTCATAAAATACATGCATATTGCTGTTCTGTAGTCCTCCTGGTTATCCAGAAAATCGCTTGAAAGTCAGTCTTTAAACTCCAAAATTTGTTATTTTTTATTTTGTTCACGATAATTTGAGATTTCAATTTTTATAATCTTTATTCTCGCTTTTGTAAATCTACGCTCAGTAGTTCATTTCGGTAGAAACTTACACCAATTGGACCGTAATATCGCGGTGCCTTCGCTGATAAAAAATTAATCGCTCAACGGCAAAGCGGGTTTCATGCACCAAGGTTCAATTTATCGCAGTGCAGGAGAACCCGGCCACCGCGCACGGTGCGTGTACAAAGTCAATGACGCACTGTGCTAATCTGTGTTGTGTGTGACTGGCCGGGTTCTCTAGCACCCACGGTACTAGCACAAAACAAAACGTCGAGTGTGGAACACTGGCTTACATCTTGTTAACGTACCTTTTCAATTCTATTTCCTGAGAATCGCTCTCCCTCCAGCCTCCACCGAGCATGGCTGAGAAGAAGTCACTCCGGCAATGAAGAATACATCTGACCAAGAAGAAAACAAAATTAACATAAGTATTTAAGCAATATTCAGCAAGATTTTAAAAGGTAGGATTACAAATGTGAGGAAAATTAATAAAAGAGGCCATGCACAACAGTTCTTCAAATTACCATCCTTTAAAAAAACATTATTTTAATGGATGAATTAAGCGAGTATTTTCAATGTCTACCATAATTGTATTATTCCATACTGTATTCAAATATCTACTAAATGTACAAATAAATGAATTAAAATATCAAATGGCTAATTGGGGGATTCTCAATTCTTGTTATTTAAAGAATAATGGGACCAGCAAAATGTCTTGTTGTAAGGTTTGTTATGTTAAATTAAAGCTTTGAAGTAATGAAGTACATAAGACTTGTTCCTACCTGTGAGCTGGAACGGCTATCCCATCTGCTGGTATAAGGACCACATCACTGAAGGGCAGAGGTTCAATGCTCAGGAGCTTCAGCAGGCTCTCTGACAGGGTCCCCAAGGGAGCTGCAATTTCTTTCAGTCTTCTTGCAAAACATTCTACTTCCTTCATTTCATCATCATCACCAACAACATTATTGTTGCTTCTTTGGTTTCTTTCTACTTCTTCATCTAACAAAGTCACATACTGTGTTCCATTTGAGTATTCTCCATTTGCCACCCTGTCAGTTATAAGTGTTTCACTCTCACAGACAAGTGAATCTGTGGTCTTTTTATTCTCCTCTGAAATTTGCTCTTGGTGTCCAATATGCAAATCCCCCAGACTCTCTACAACATCAGATTTCTCCTGTGGTCCATTTGGCAGTCCATTGGAAATATGATCACTTTGAGAATTACCAGTGCTGTTTCGAATATCTTCACTATTGGCGACGTCACATTTATCATCACATGGCTTTTCCATAGTGGCTGTGTCAATATTTTTAGGAACGCATGATTCACACACATCTAGACTTGCCGCAGTTTTGGCACAAGGTATTTGGTCTCTGGCAGTGGTAGCAGCTTGAGATTGGTCAGTTTCAAGCCTTGTTGAATTACTTTTTTCTATTGCACATGGTGTGGTGGATGGAATGTCGGCAGTTTGGACGCTATCAGGAATGTTGTTGGCATCAGTTTGACCGTCGCTTGAATGTGTTTGATTGCTGTTGGCTTTGGTTTGATTGGCAGTCGATTCAGACCGATTAGTATTTGAATCACTATGACTTGCATTTGCATCAGTTTGGGTGGTGTCTGCTCCCGATGGCTCTAGGCTAGTGACACTTTGTGCCATATCCTTGGATGAAAGCAGCCCATCATCTCCTACATTATCAAGGGCAGGACTACTCTCTATCCCGTTGGCTCCAGATTGAACAGCGTTTGCAGGAGTGTGATTACCAATGACCCTTTGCACAGTCTCTGTTTGGGCTACATTTCCAGAGTTCCCTTCATGACTCAACCGATTGTCATTGGGTGGTATACGTTCACCATCTCCCTCTTCTAGTCCATTACAACCCACATCTCCAGGATCTGAGATACAATTGTCTATTGGAGTTTCTCCACTACAGCTTGGTTCTGACACCAATTCATGGTTCTCATTTGATAAATGGCGCTCTACTCGGGCAGTCTTGCTCGACACAAGGTTGGGCTGTTGCTCTTCCTGTACATTCTGGACTGCTCTGCTGCAGAAACAGGACTGAAAGTTCTGCCAAGCATCTGTGAGATCATCTTCATGATACAGGGCTCTGTGATGAAAGAAAATTACACAAAATACATACTATTTTTACATGTACACTATTTTGCAGTCACCTGAAAGTGATTCCTTCTTCATTAATGTTCTAAAAACAATTTTTTTATTTGGTTGTCTCTATAAATGTGAAGATTTCTTTCTGCTGCAGAAACTAAACTGGAAGTTCTGCCAAGCATCTGTGAGATCGTCTTCATAAAACCAGGCTCTGTGATTAAAAAGAGGAAAACACTTACAAACACACATACCATTTATTATGAAAACCTTTTGCCTTGCCATCAACTGAACATGACTACATCTTAATTAATTCAAGATGATTTGATTTTTGATATGACATGCATTCTCCATACCACGGCCCAAGTATGTTTTAGGACCTGTCCTGAATGTGTCGATAAATGTTTTTAAATCAAAGTTTAATTTGGCTCTATGTGAAGATAAGATTTGTTTTCTCTGAAAAGAATTAGTCAAGTTAGGTTTGAAATAGAACTCCAACAGTCACAGACATTGTGGTTTATAATCAAACCAGGTGAATAGCGATTTGGTTGGATTGCGAGACCATAAAGACTATTAATCTTGACCCAGGAAGCTTTGGGGCCTTTAAATGAACCCATCTATAAAGACCAGCTGCCTATGAAGAGCACCTTTTTGTTCCTCCCTTTGGCTTTTTGACAGTATAACTTTTGTAGTACCTTTCTCTATTTACACTAGGAAATGCAAGTCACTTACTTGATGAACTCATTTAAGCCTTCTGCTGTAATGCTCTTCAAGAAGACTTGACTGATGTGGCCTTCTGGACAAATGATATCTAGCAACCCTGGAACCCTTGCCTCCACGATGGCTCTGTGAACCCATAGTTGGCTTGGCTTTAAAAGACCACCTTTTTTTTGTCTCCCTTTGGTGGTCTTTAAAGACAGGTTTGAATGTATAACTGTTGTAGTACCCTTCTCTATTTACGCTAGGAAATGCAAGTCACTTACCTGATGAACTCATTTAAGCCTTCTGCTGTAATGCTCTTCAAGAAGACTTGACTGATGTGGCCTCCTGGACAAATGATATCTAGCAACCCTGGAACCCTTGCCTCCACAATGGCCCTGTGAACCGACAGTAGGCTTGGTCCACATGGCAGTTCCAAGTCTGTGTAGCTCCCACTTTCATACAGGCTGAGAAGTAAAAAATAATGAAGGAAAATTATACAAGACTGATGTGACCTGAATAAATGATGATCTAGCATCCAGGGGGGTGTTTGACAAAGATCCTTAGTTGGTCTTAAACATTATGGAAAGCAATTAGTGTCTTAAAACAGTTTTTATAAAAGTTATGTTGAAATGCATAAAATGTTGATTCAAATCATATATATTTTCTAATTATCAAAGAGATTCATAATCTTCACATAAAATTCATGAAATCTCTTTGATAATTAGAAAATATAAATGATTTGAATCAACATTTTATGCATTTCAACATAACTTTTATAAAACTGTTTCAAGACACTAACTATGGCTTTCCATAATATTTAAGACCAAGATCAACTTAGGATCTTTGTGAAACACCCCCCTGGAACCCTTGCCTCCACAATGGCCCTGTGAACGACAGTAGGCTTGGTCCACATTGCAGTTCCAAGTCTGTGTAGCTCCCACTTTCATACAGGCTGAGAAGTACAAAATAATGAAGGAAAATTATACAAGATTGATGTGACCTGAATAAATGATGATCTAGCAATCCTGGAACCCTTGCATCCACAATACAATAGATGTGAACTTACAGTAGGCTTGGTCCACATGGCAGTTCAAAATCTGCATCGCTACCACTTTCATACAGGCTAAGAAGTAAAAATTAAGAAGGAAAATTATAGTTTATTGAGCATAGACGCATTAAATTTATGTACAGTATTGCAATCCAGATTTAAATGTTATGGAAGAAAATTTCAGTAAACAAAGCTTTTTCTGTTGGAATGTGACCATTTACTAATATACATATTACGTAAAATAAACTTTCTCTCAGTTCTCCACTAATTCATTTATCCTTTCAGTGAACAAATCAATTCTTCTCTTGACCATTAATTTCAAAATTAACCAAATACTTCATTCTTGATATGATACTTGATACGACTGGATGAGTGAGAATATACATCAACTTACTTCATTCATCCATCGTGGTAGAACTTTAATCAAAGTCATTCCCCATATCAATGTTTAGCAACATGCCTCATAGTACTTGCATGGTCCACCCCCCCCCCCCCCCCGCCCCCCCCCCCCTCCAAGTAAAGCATTAAAATTGTCTCCAAGCCTTCAAAGTCCATGCGCATGGTTACCTCCTGCCCAATTTGTATTTTTCCCCTGTTTTTTCCTCTGGTACCTGGGCTGTGCAGAATCATTTTGATTGGTCTTCAGAGTCATTAAATCTCCGGTGGCTTATTATTCACATTTGCATTTTGTATTTGTACAGAAATGATAAAATACCTATGAATATTGTCCTTCAGGTTACTCAGAACGTCTTCTTGGATCTTTACTAGTTCCTTTCCGGCTTTCTCCTGGAAGGTTACTAAAGGCTTCGGTTTCTTCAGGCGGGAAGCCATCCTGAACCCTGTCTGTAAACAAACAAACAACCAAGATTGCAACATTAATTATACTGTAGCTAGAGTGAATTTGTACATTGTGTAAACCGGGGGGGGGGGGGGGGGGGGGGTAAACTCGGCCGCCATGTTGGTTTGGCCGTCTCGCGATTAGAAGCCTTTTTGCAACGTCACAAAACGTCATCAAAAATACATATCCAAATTTATATGGAATTATATGGAATTAAACATAATTGTGTAATGCTGTAAAAAGTATTACCTTAGCTAAATGATAACGTGGGCGAGGGTAGAACAGACTATAAGTGTTGTAATTTAACTGGTAAAATAATTAGAGTTCAAACACAGCAGCAAATCAAACGTACAGGAACATCACAGAACATAGGGTAGAACACACAAGGGAGAACAGAGGAGACATGTTGAACGAGAAGTAGTCTGGTTATGCACTGATTTTATTTAGGCAAAACTGCCAAACAAGAAAACTCATAACAATAAGATAATAATGCAAATGAACAGAAGGAGAAAGCAACTACAACTAATTACAAAATATACCTAACTAAAAATGGACCAACCTTATTATACAAATGAACCAATAAGGGAAGAGATGATGATGGCATGACATGAGCATTTGATGATGATGAGGAAAGATGACCAAACACAATAGAACAGATATGTGGAGTCCACTGTAGAGAAGGGTAATGACAGCCAAAGAGAGAGAGAGAGAGAGAAAGAAAGAGAGACTATATAATTGAGTGGTCAGAACGCCAGAGGGAAACAACAGAATAGAAATAGCAGTAGACATGAATGAGATGCAAACAGATGGTGAGAGAAGATGGAATGCAGGATGATGGTGACAAAAGGGGATGAGCATAATAGAATGACCTAAACTAAATAACTACATGTATGTCAAAATAACAACCCTACAATAGACCACTTCTGTAATGTATGCAAATAATATGCGTATGATGTCAAATTGTCAGACTCCCCGTTGGCAAGCTTAACAATAGTAACAAGGTCCGGCAAGCGTTTGCCGGACCTAGTTTCTATTGTTAAGCTTGTCATACGCATATTATTTGCATACATTACAGAAGCGGTCTATTGCATGACCATCGCCATATCTAGTGCAATGAATATCTAGTGCAATGAATATTAGTGTTGCCTCATGGCTCATTCTACTGGATGTATAAGACCCAACTTTTATGTTATTTTGATATTAAACATTCTCTATGATTGCTGTCGATTTGGAGATGAATTGCCTTCCATACACAGGTCAACGTGTCAGTCATTGACTGTGTGAGGGAAAAAATATTGTTATCAAGCAAGCGCGTATCGCGCAAAGGCATACTGTACGCGTTTGTGACATTTTTTGTAATAGAAATAGTACAGTATGAGTGTGCCTAGTATAGTGCGCAGTATGCACATTCTCAACATGCGTAATTACGCACATGGATTGCGACGTTGCAAAATGCCTTATAATCGGCTCCAAATTTAACCTCAGTCGCCATGCTGTTCCTGTACAAAAGTATAGGGTACGGTACCTGCGGGCGGTACAGTTTACCTTCTAGTTCTACAACGGCAGTTGGAGTCATAATTCTTGACTATGGTGTAAACATAAACACATATCAACTGAGTCTCAGCAAGTTTGTTTATTTATTTTTTTCTTGATTTCTTTTCTTCTCTTCTCTTCTTGGGTCTAAAGAGTATTAACCTGTTTTCATTGTTCCTTCCAGACATAAGCCAGACATCCTCTCACTTGACCCGATTTAACTCCATTGTGCACCAGCCTGCAGCCACTTGCTTCAGCATTGTCACTAATCATCAGCCTATTCATTCCACATTCATTTGACTGTTGTATGTTCATTTTTTTGTACAAAGCCAAAGGTCAAAGCAGTGGCAGTAGCTAGCCAATTGACATCACGAACATGGCAATTGCGACAACACACACATTTCTGAATCTAAACAAAGTTCAAATTGTCAAAACAAATGTTGTTACTCTACCGATAAGTACCATTTATGTTCAGATTCATGTCATTCACGTCTAAAATAATGCAAAGTTATCTAGCCCCATGTCTGCTCAGTCATGTCTCTAGATTCTATGTCTACTCGCCCTCACATTCACCATCTACAAAGTATATGGTCCACATAGGTGGACCAATTACACGCAATATATGGTAATACACGGGAGATTACCCGTACTGCCTATTCACACACTGTACCGGTTCATCTGTTGAACGCTGTGTGTTAGGATGCATCGGTAATGATAACAGACGGGAAATAATCCTTTTTTTCTACATTTTGCAATCTTCAAAACAACAAAGTCGGTAATTATTATGAAAGTATATGACTTAGGGATCACATAAACGAAAGTTTTTTTTGCATTTGCTTGTAAATTTAGGAAGAAATCGGCCGACAAAAAATTGTTTATGTTTTGGATAGTGCAGCAGGCGGAAAAGGTTAATCTCCACACAATGCTACTGTAATGTACCTATGTGTGCTCACATTCACTTTCTTCATCACCATCATCATCATCATCACCACCACCACACCATCATCACCATCCTGCTATCATCATCATCAAGAGTGAATGTCAAGACTTCATCATCATCATCATCACTATCCATCATCATCAATCCATCATCATCATCATCACTACCATCACAATGCATCATCATCATCACCACCATCATCATCATCATAGCATCATCACCATCATCACCACCATTAGTATCAGTATCACCATCATCATCATCATCATCATCATCATCATCATCACCATCATCATCACATCAGTCATCACTCATCAGTCACCACCACCCATCACCATACACAAGAATCTACACTTGGGACCGACTCAAAATAAACCGTGAATTCAACAACAGGAATACTAGGAATACTAACAATTAATGGGGAAATTTTACCCTTTCTACACTTTCACAGCACGCAGACAATAGCGGAAATTAATACAAGCGCTCAGGTCCTATTTTTACTAAAAGAATCGAACCTTATGTCACATTTACCTGTACAAGTTGACGGGCGAATCCCACCTTCGGCAATCCCGTCAAAAATGCAAAAATGGCTGAGCCTAGCTACTAGTACACATAACAGTCGCGATATGCGGTAGCTTTTAGTGGCTTCCCTCAGCTCAATGAAGCCGAATTTGTTTTTATTTACCCATGACATCATACACAAATTGCGACATCTAAATGTCAGAGTTCCAACATCATTCTGAATGACGTGGAGAATTAACATTTCAAAGTTCAAAGTATTTGCTTTATTTTGCCCAGGGTCTGTACTTGGAATTCATGCAAACAATACAGTCATGCTAAATGAGGTTCCCCTGCTAATAGACACCCCGTGTCCCCCCCCCCCCCCCCCCCAGGCCCCCTGCTCCGACCCAGATCCAATACCCCCTCGCATAAAGAAAATTGCTGACCTGCTATGCCCCAAAATGAATCACACGCTCTTGCACAATTATTGTTTTTGGCACATACTTATACAATCTTGTTTCCTCCGATCTAGACGCTTTTTGACCCTGAGGATATGATCACTGCCCCCCCCCCCCCCCCCCCTTCCTCGAATTATTAAACCCAACTGACGGCGTCAAACTTACACACTGTCGTACGCTTTTCTACTTTTTTTTTACTTAATGGGTGCTGAAAACCACCCCTTTTTAAGGAAAACGTCGACGACGTCATATAGCTGAAAATTATACCCTTTCGACGCTTTTTTTGGACGCCGAGGTGCGTAGCCAGTCATGTTGGGATCGGTGACCCCCCCCCCCCCCCCCCCCCGGGGACGTTCGACCCCCGTTCGACCATGAACTACTACTCAGTAGCCCTCAGTAGGTTCATTGTTCGAAAGTAGAGTCCATGGTTCGACGATGTCGGACCCTCGATTCCCAGTTTTCACAACCCTGGCCGGGAGACTATCTAGCACCTATAATTAAGCCAGTGCACGATGCGGCGTAGTGTGCACTTGCAGGGTCAAAGACCCAAGAGGGCAAAGGGGCCAGGATGAGCCTAAAGGATAGAGGCAAATATTGGGGCAATTGAGTATTCTAATGAGGGGCAGTCTGACAGATTACAATGAATTAAGTATCATGTAGGCCAATCGATCAATCAATCAAGCAAGCAAGCATGCAATTTTACAATCCATCCATCCATCCATCTATCCATCCTTCCATCCATCCATCCATCCATCAATCAATCAATCAATCAATCAAACAATATTTTAATTAGTTATGAAATCCAATTGGAATAAATCTGGGGCCAGATTTATTCAATGATTTTTTTTTTTAAATGCTTACACTTTTACAAAAAAATTCAAAAGAGGTTTTTTAAATAGATGTTGATGATCTCTCTATTTAATCATTATTGCAACAAAACATCACATGCATAATTTTGTTTGAAAAATGGTTGAAAGTCAAATCAACGATTTTTTTTTAGAGAGCGCCCTTTTGTGTTTTAATGGCTCTTTTTGAATGATAACAGGTTTTTTACTTAGTCGTTTGTAATTTTGTATACCTTTCGAGCTATTTCGAACTATTAGTTTGGTATGTTATTGTGCAGGTTTTGGTTACTAGACTTCAGCCTATACCAAAACTATAGGCCTACTAGTACTACCCCTATGTTTTTCTTATGTATACATAATATCCCTAATGATTTCTTGCACTTATCTCACTGCTATTGCACTGAACTGATGATGGCGACGATGATGACGATTATGATGATTGTTAAGATGACAATGGTGATGGATATGAAACAACATGAGCAAAATATTTATGTTACAGTCAAACAGATTCGTGATTCGTGAAGAACATCCGGTGTATTGCCACTGAGGGAAAGAGACCCTAGACCCCCCCCCCCCCCCCTCCCCCTCACAATACAGGCCGTGCACATTGTTATTGTAGTGTTTGCTTGTTCGCCGAAACTAAAAGCTTCCGGGGACTCTGCCCCCTGGACCCTAGATCACCTTACCAAAACATTGTAAAATGAACTCAATATACCCCCCTTCCAAGTGATAGTTCATCCATTCTATTTTGGCCTCATACGCCCCATATGCGTAGGAGGCGGAGTGTTGGGGGGGGGGGGGGTGCTGCAACCCCCCCCCCCCCCCCCCCCCCCCGGAGTTTTGGAAACGGGCATATTCTGGCTCTCCTTCCGGCATCGCGGCTTTGACCCTGCTTCTTGCCAGTCGCTTTAACTAAGACATTGCATGGAAAAACGTTGGCCTTAACAAAAAGTGGCTTATCTGAAGGCTTTGAAAAGCAAAATCTTCCGGGGGCTTTAATCCTAGACCCCACACAAATTAAGCAGCGTTTATTTTATGCGTTTGTAGTCATGGTAGTGTACACTTGTAGCCCCTTTGCAGAATTCTTGGTTACTGCCATAATATTGTTTTGTATGGTGTAAACAAAAAAATTCTAAATTGTTTTCTCGATGTATTGTTTATAATTATGATGTTTTTGCTATGCCATTGTTTATAATTATGTTGTTTTGCTATGCCATTGTTTATAATTATGTTGTTTTTACTATGCAATCGAAAATCGTAATTTATCTGTAAAATCGAGTATGGTGTACAAGAAAATGTGAAAATAATTCATTTTCATTGTATTGTTTATATGTTGTTGAACATATGGGGGAAATAAATATATCAAAATCTAATCAAAATCAAGAACAGTCTATTAAAACATTTTATCTAGAAACTGCATCGTTGAGAGCCAGCGACTCTGACGATACGCAGATTATTACGGCTCTGACGAACGATGTTCAATAGCGCCATCTGATGGCCAGACGGTAAAATGCATGGTGCTGAAGAGCACCGATATCGATGCTGAAGAGAGTGTTGATCGATGTTCTCTTGACAGACGGATGAAACCAGCAACTAATAAAATGTAGAATTGTGATGATGATGATGATGACGATGACCAGGATGAATCGATGATGACGATGACGATGATAATGTTGATGACGATGATGACGATGTTGACGATGATGGCGACTGATGACGGATGGTGGTGATGATGATGGTGATGATTATGAAGATGATGATGATGATGATGATGATGATGATGATGATGATGATGATGATGATGATGATGATGATATGATGATGGTCACGATGATCATAATGACGACGATGATGATGATGGTGATGGTGATGGTGATGGATGGTGCATTGGTGGTGGGGATGGGAAGGATGCGTGCCTGGGAATAATTGATGAACTGATGGGGCAAGAGCACATACAACAAAATGGAAGAAAGGCATCTGGATTAAACAATTAACATTTTGCCCAAATCTTAATTTTTAATCCGAAGCAGTTCTCGTGCATGCAGCTCCCCCCTAGGCCCTGCACCCTCTGAACCCTCTCCCATTCCAAACCGAAAGTTGTTTTTTTACTGAACACCACCGTAGATTTTATATCGGAAAACGTGGGCTTATTTCACTCATGTTTATTATGTTTATTGAGCTGTCAAAAACTTAACTGAACCCCTGAGGATTTTTGCTCCGTTGAGGAAATGTTTTCGGGATTTTCGACTGGAATAACGAAGTCACCGCATCGTGAAGCTAGCTCAGAATACAATTACTTTATTTAAAATCACGGGATTTAATGTGCCTATTAGATACAGTCGTCGCAGTTTCTGTGCCGTGTCTGAAGACCCGAAATATCACCACTGAGTCTGAGAGTGAGATTGAGGTGTGTTGGTTGACACTGCACTGAACCGGTCAGCAGCTGAGTAAGTTGGCAGCTGCATAAATTTCGTGTGTGCCGCGCCGCATCTCTGCCGCCACCACTGCCCACCAGCACGCCCGGCCAGCTGATTAGCTAGTCGGCGCATTGCCATTGGCATGATGCAGGGAAGTTTGATTTTGGGAGATGCTACAAAAGTATAACTCAGTTGTTATCTCAATTTTAAGACTAAGTTAGCCATCATTCAAACAAAGAAGATCTTCCAGTTGTAGTGTCATCAGTTACACACACACAGACACAGTCATCTAATCTTATCTCTGTTTGAATTTGACTTTCACTTTGGGTTTAGAAATTTGAGGAGAAATTTTACACCCATTTCATTTGATTTGCTAAATTTAAAGTTGTGAAACTGGAACGTGAATGTGAAAGTCTGATTGAGGAAACAAGATTCCAACAGGCCATCAAGTGCGTTAACATTTTCTTTTTTCAGGGGAACTTCTTGGCATGTGAACACAGCCCAAATCAGGTAAGTAATAATTACTAAGTAAGTAATAATATATTACTAATTAGGCAAGTAGAAAATGCCTAATGTAAAACTAATGGCGTCTAAGGTAGTCGTAAAAAATTGCTCAAATGTTGACCAAAATATTACGACAGACCATCGAGGGATAAGAAAACAGTTAAGTGAGTTAGTCCTGTAACTGACCTTGATGATCGGATCGTTTGATCGGATCGGCAAAATTTTATCGATCTTCGAAATCGGATCGATGATCGGGATCGGATGATCGGCTATAAAAAAAAAAAAAAAAAAAAAATAAAAAAAAAATTGTTTTTTTTTTCTTTGGAAAATGATCCCCAAAAAACACAATTTGGGAATATAAATGAATACCAAAGCAACATATATCCATATTAATAATAAGCCCAAGGTAATCTTGTACGGGTATGCTTTCATTTCAAACTGATTACCTCTTCTTTTACAAAATTACTCACGCCGATTTTGAGCTTAGTCCCATGTGATTAATTTGGCGTAACCTTTCAGAAACACATGGGACTAAGCTCAAAATCGGCGCGAATAATTTTGTAAAAGGAGAGGTAATCAGTTTTAAATGAAAGCATACCCATACAAGATTACCTTGGGCTTATTAATATGGATATATGTTGCTTTGGTATTCATTTATATTCCCAAAATATGTTTTTTGGGATCATTTTCCAAAGAAAAAAAACGGATTTTTTTTTTTTTTTTTTTTTTTTTTTTGCCGATCCGATCTTCCGATTTTTTCTGCATGATCGGAAATCGGCAAAAACGGTCCGATCATGTATGATCGGATCGTGATCGGCATGCCGATCCGATGATCGGTTACAGCACTAAAGTGAGTGATACAAACCAATTTTGTTGAGTGTAAAGTGATGCAAAAAAGAAGAAAAAAAACAAAAAAGGGTACGAAACTGCATTACTCATTAGCGCCGAAAGTTTACGATTTTGCAGCTCTGATCCCTCAAAAGTCAAAGCCTGTTCACTTAAAATGTGTGCATGTACTCACCAGCACCACCACTTATACCGTTTGTGCTTAGCATACATAATCACATTGACGTAGTGCGTTATTTTTTCGCTCGGCGGGGCTATTGATTGTTCGAGGGGTGTGAGCGAATTCACTTTGACCCAGTTGACAATGAGTTGTTAATGGTTACGACCGGACGCTAGCGGTATAGAACAAAGGCACCACGAAGTGTGTGGGGTCATGTGTAACATACAAAGTATTTACACATGACAGTACAGGTATGCATGTACTGTAGGTGGCTGAATTCTCCTAGGTGCGATTGGTATAAATATCAATTTAAGTATAATTGATTCTTAGTATTGGGCCATGACTTCTACTTATTATGATTGTATTATTATTATTAGTAGTTATTATTTATTATTACACATACAGGCTAGTTTTCCGATTCAATAAATCATGTATTTTTGTTTCCGTCTCGGGTTTGTCAGTCATAGCGTTCATTATTGTTATGATATTACCATCGTCATGTGTATTATGTAGCTCTACAAATGTGTATCGCCAGTGCAATATCAGACGATATGTGACCGGCTCTGTCACTTTGGGTAATTCATCGGGAATATCAAAATTGAGATTGTTAGTGTTTTGAATTCTCTAGGATTTCAGCTTTAAAATGATATACAACTTGATAAGTATGAGTTTCTTGAAGGCTAGAAAAACGCAAATTAATAACATGGACCAGAGCCCCGTGATTTGTCAAACAACGGAGAAAATCGCTTCTAAAGTTTTGCATCCATTCAGAAAAGCATTCTCACACACCGAGCGAGAAGTTGAACGGTTCGCTTTCACCTTTCCGCTTTTCGTAATCGATCAGCAAACGAAATAATGCATGCGCAGTTATACTGTTATTCATCGGCCAATCAGCTACGCTTTCGCCGGTATTACGTAATTGTACAAAGCCTCAGCCTCGAAAAACTAGCCCATGTGCTGCCCTTTGATGTGCATGTATTACAACCGCGGTGTATTGTGTATGTACGTACCGCCATAAACCACCGCATCATATTCACCATACCGCCGCTGTACCACCGGTAGACAAAAGAAAAGCGCAGTTTGATACCGTATGATATGGTACGCTGCACACGCACACTGCACACTTGCGGCATGCCCAGCGCGATTCAATGCGGTACCCATAGAATTATAAACAAACCAACTACTCGTTTACTATACAGTAAGTTAAATGCTGCGAACGCTTCCCGGAAATCTACAACACACGGACAATACAACTCTCTATTCAGGTTAGTCTGACCAATCACTGTACAGCTACAGTGCTTTCTTCTTGCAGCTCACCGCGGCGGTACGGTCGAATCACACACACATAGCTGGCGCGTTCGTTTCACAATCGATCATGATCAGCCAGCGCGGATTTACTGAGTTTCTGGTCGAAACCGAAATGAAGGTTGCTTAGAAAAATCATTATTTACGGCATAAAAAATTCGATTAAGGACCTGAAATTTTCAGAGAATGTAGATGAAACATGTAAGTATCAAATCCCATAAAGTTAAAAATTCCAGCCAAAGACAATATTTTATGATTTTGAGGCTCTAATTACTAAAGACCCATTCCGACGTTACACCCATTCTCTGGGAGCCGGTCTCATATTACTACTCCTCCATAGACATACACGTTATCAGATGATATTTCTACTCCTCCATAGACCTGCACGTTGAGCTGAATAATAAATATCATATCCAGCGCGGAAGTGCGCAAATTCATACGCGCGTTTATTAATGACGCAAGAATGGCTTCGCGCGTATCTAATTATGACGTATGAATACGTGTACGCACCTCTGCTACAGTCCGCGCAAATGGCCCTTCATGGGTTGAAAATGTATAATCAATAATTTGAGATTCAATGCATTGGTTTTCTTCACTGAACAAGACTGAGTAATATGAATGTTTTTGTTTTTAAATGTTTTGCTCTGGATAGTATGTATAATAATAATAATATTGACTGGCTTGTTCTTTCGTGATATATCAGAAATATTGCATTCGCTAGGATCATATTGCACTCGTCTTCGACTCGTGCAATATGATCCTAGCGAATGCAATATTTCTGATATACCACTCAAGGCCAGTCAATATTATATAAATATTTATATGTAATTCAACCCTCGAAATTAACTTTTTTTGCTGGTGGCCCGGTCGGGCCAGTAAAATTAGTATTTTTCCAATTTTGGTGGCCCGAAACCAAAATCTACTGGCCCGAAAAAAATAAGGAAAAACAAAAGTAAAATTAAACCAATAACCATATTCATAGTTTCAGGGTACTGGGCAATGTTTAGCCTCATTTGTTATTCCAATGCTCGAAATTATCTTTTTTTCTGGTGGCCCGAAAATAAAATTTACAAACAAAGAAAAACAATGGTCATGACTACTTGGTCATTAATTGGTAAATTATGGAAGTTATGTGTTAAAATTACCACCATCATTAAAGAAATCCATCACTGAATAAACAAAACAAAACCTAGAATCGAGCAGTTTCATCTAAGAGTCATCAACTGATGAAACTAAGCTCTTTTCCATGTACAGATGTACGATTTTGTTATTTTATGGTCCATAAAATCTCCAACACAAAAAAACACACATGGGACTGAGCATAGCTAAAATAACTTTTCAAATCGGGAAATGAAATCACTTAAATCTTTGTTATTTTACAAGCTAAAATAATTCCAAGTAGTCACAAGTCTCTACCTTGTAAAAATGATTCCTTCTAATACCTTCAAAAATATGAATAATGATCCGAAAGATGAAATTATTCCCCTTTATTGACGGTATCGCGGACGGTATCGCAAAGCAATATGAATGAATGTGAAAAGTTAGACATGTGTTTTGATAGGTCTTAGTATGCACACATACTCCCTCTGTGGATTGGTTGTTCTATGTTTATATTCTACATGTTGCAAAGGCTTCCAGGGGGTGTGTGGGAAATTAAGAAAACAGCATAAGCATGCTTTTACTTTTAGTCATTACACACCTCTGGAAGTTGTTTAATTTTACCATGATTTATCATGCAAGAAGTAGATAATTCAAGGGAGAGTGTTCATATGAGGAAATAGCACATATTTGTAGGCATAAATAAGGATTAATTCAACTAGCGCAAGTGCGCTTGCGACTTTTTATGTCCGTCCTTTTCATTTCTTGCAAATATTTAAATCACAATTAAAGTGTTTTTAAGAGGTGTCAAACTTGAGATTCATATTCCTTGATGTTGTCTTCTTATGGTTTAAACATTTGGTGGCCCGATCGGGCCACCAAACTTTGGCATTTTCATGTTTTTACTGGCCCGACCGCAACTTTTACTGGCCCCGGGCCATCGGGCCTACGCCAATTTCGAGCGTTGTGTAATTATTATCATTATAATTGTATCCCCCGAACCACTTCGGGGGATACTATGGATTTGGCCTCGTCGCGCCGCCGCCGCCGCGTCCGCCGCAGAGATTTTCTTGTGAACGCTCTACAGGTCCGAGTTCTTGTCCGATCATTTTCTAATTTGGTATGAAGGTGTATTAAGGAAAGAGGATGAAGCCTATTGATTTTGGTGTGGGGCGGAGTCCTGGTTGCCATGGTAACCATGATATAAAGAAATAGTTAAGATTACCTTGTGAACGCTCTACAGGTCCGAGTTCTTGTCCGATCATTTTCTAATTTGGTATGAAGGTGTATTAAGGAAAGAGGATGAAGCCTATTGATTTTGGTGTGGGGCGGAGTCCTGGTTGCCATGGTAACCATGATATAAAGAAATAGTTAAGATTACCTTGTGAACGCTCTACAGGTCCGAGTTCTTGTCCGATCATTTTTTAATTTGGTATGAAGGTGTATTAAGGAAAGAGGATGAAGCCTATTGATTTTGGTGTGGGGCGGAGTCCTGGTTGCCATGGTAACCATGATATAAAGAAATAGTTAAGATTACCTTGTGAACGCTCTACAGGTCCGAGTTCTTGTCCGATCATTTTCTAATTTGGTATGAAGGTGTATTAAGGAAAGAGGATGAAGCCTATTGATTTTGGTGTGGGGCGGAGCCCTGGTTGCCATGGTAACCATGATATAAAGAAATAGTTAAGATTACCTTGTGAACGCTCTACAGGTCCGAGTTCTTGTCCGATCATTTTCTAATTTGGTATGAAGGTGTATTAAGGAAAGAGGATGAAGCCTATTGATTTTGGTGTGGGGCGCGGTCCTGGTTGCCATGGTAAGATTGATATAAATAAATAGTTAATATTACTTTGTGAACGCTCTACAGGTCCGAGTTCTTGTCTGATCATTTTCTAATTTGGTATGAAGGTGTCTTAAGGAAAGAGGATGAAGCCTTTAGATTTTGGTGTGGGGCGGAGTCCTGGTTGCCATGGTAACCATGATATAAAGAAATAGTTAAGATTACCTTGTGAACGCTCTACAGGTCCGAGTTCTTGTCCGATCATTTTCTAATTTGGTATGAAGGTGTCTTAAGGAAAGAGGATGAAGCCTATTGATTTTGGTGTGGGGCGGAGTCCTGGTTGCCATGGTAACCATGATATAAAGAAATAGTTAAGATTACCTTGTGAACGCTCTACAGGTCCGAGTTCTTGTCCGATCATTTTCTAATTTGGTATGAAGGTGTATTAAGGAAAGAGGATGAAGCCTTTTGATTTTGGTGTGGGGCGGAGTCCTGGTTGCCATGGTAACCATGATATAAAGAAATAGTTAAGATTACCTTGTGAACGCTCTATAGATCCGAGTTCTTGTCTGATCATTTTCTAATTTGGTATGAAGGTGTATTAAGGAAAGAGGATGAAGCCTATTGATTTTGGTGTGGGGCGGAGTCCTGGTTGCCATGGTAACCATGATAACCATGATATAAAGAAATAGTTAAGATTACCATGTGAACGCTCTACAGGTCCGAGTTCTTGTCCGATCATTTTCTTATTTGGTATGAAGGTGTATTAAGGAAAGAGGATGAAACCTATTGATTTTGGTGTGGGGCGGATTCATGGTTGCCGTTGTGTGTAAGAGATTTAGGTTCAGACATCAAATCCAGAAATACATGTCTAAAAAGTACCAGGGCCATGCACAATTATTGCAAATATCTCAGCTGAGGGATGAAAAGAAAGATCAGGGGATCTACTTTGCATAGGTATAGATTGTTAGAATGAGAAAAAAATGAAGTAATATTTTCAATAAATCCATTATCAAACAGCAAATTAATTAATACTTGAGTCATTTGAAAACTTACTTGACATTAAAATAATGTTTTTTAAACTGAATGAGATATATGATTCTCTAGAGACTCTAGTACACTTGAATACTGATCCCCCTATAATTGATAAACAAATCCAAGTATAACACCTTGTTCAAAACCCTAAACAATGACGATTGGCTGCAATTGTTTTTAACTGCTGCATAATGTAAGAGCCTGTTACATATGCCAATATTAATGAGCTCCGCAAGTTAGCAAAGGCCTCGCCACTGACGCGGCTCAGTCCAGCGATCACTGCTGTTAGCGCACATCGCCTTGTCTATTAATCAGACCCTGCTCGGAGGACAAACAGCGCGCGAGGCCTTGCCCAAAGGCTACTGCCAGCCTAGTAGAACAATGTACACCACCAAACTTGTTCAGTTCACAATATTACAACCCACAAAAGTGCAATGCAATTGGTTCGGGGGATACATGTGCTCGGCTGCGCGACCCGCCGAGCGCGCAATTTCTAGTTTATATGTTATTATTATCATTATAATTATTGTTACTATTATGGAGATGATGCTTATTGTGACGGTATGTTTGTAGGACAGCGTGCTTTGTTTTGCTTTGTATAATTATTTTTGTTGTTGGTGTGTGTGTGTGTGTGTGTGTGTTGGAGAGGGGGACTGTGAGGTTGTCTGTTTTGCTAAATAATGCTACATGAAACTTAAGAGTGCATCCCTACCCAAATGCATGAGTTTTTCTCGAATTAGCAAAGGAAAAGATCATTTGGAAAAACTGTACATGGACCCTTTCAAAGATAATGTCATTGAAAAATCCTTTTGTTTGAAATTATGTTGATTTTCCTTTCTTCCCTCTATCCTCCCTCTTTGAGCACCTTATTGTGGATTTGCTGCAATGTGCACTATGGTATGATTTATAATGTTTGTAGTTATGTTTTGAAACTTAAAGGGACTTAGTAACATTGTCCAAATCCTCAAAATAAAATTTTAATTCTAGCGGTTCCCTCATACCTTGTTGTATTCGTATTACCAATAAAATCATGGGACAGGTTTCGGTTTTTCAAATTTCCCTTTCGTTACAAAGATATGTACGATCGAAGTATTCAGATAAGAAAAACTCCCCCGGAGTTTTTCTTACCGTGTACAAAGTGAGTGCAGTGAGTTAGTGACTATCACTTTGCATTTTCGCTCATTACTTGGCCATGCAATGTCCATTTGACTTGAAATTTTCACACAATACCCTGTGGACATATGAGATAACAATATACATTGCATCAACCATTCATCACTTTTTGCACATGTCAACAAAGTTACTAGATCCCTTTAAATGTACAACTGTTCCATACAGTTGAATTTTTCGAAATTGGTACATTGGCATTTATAATTGGCTGTTAGCTTTCTATTCCCTTTGATAATCTTTGGGATTTAGTAGAATTTCCATCCAGGGGTTAAAGGTTAAAAGCCACGGCTCCTTTAAAGGGACTAGAAGTAACATTGTCCAAATCCTCAAAATCCAATTGGAATTCTAGCGGTTCTCTCATACCTTGTTGGATTCGTATTAACAATAAAATCATGGGACAGATTTTGGTTTTTCAAATTTCCCTTTCGTTAAAAAGATATTTACGATTGAAGTGTTCAGATGTTAAAGGACCTAAAGAATACAACGTACTTTGACACTTATTCCATAGTTGATGACTTGAAACATAGGTCTGCCGAGAAAAAAATCCATGAAAATAAACACAGTAGTGATTTAAGACTAGTTTTCTGTTTCTGATGCCAAATCTCACTTAGCAGCCAGTTTACGCCCCACCCACATTTAGGGTCCGGAATCGGCAGCTTGATCGACATGTGATTGACAATTCATTGGCTTACGTCATGACGCGTCATCTACAGAATTTAGTTCATTAGTCCGTTCTTTAGATGACGTCACATTTTGGCGATTTAAAATGGGCGTTCCCAGGACAATTAGATATTAATTACCCCAAAATTCCTTGATTTCATGAGAAATGGCTGCCAAACTCTTTTTCTTTGGGAAAAATTACATAGAGAGCCGAATTGTGGAAATTAGGCCATCTAGACGCTGTAGTTCCTTCAAATAATCCAACGGATCGCGAAAACCGTGTACAAAGTGAGTGCAATGAGTTTTCCTGAACCCTGTAGATTTTTCTCATCACAATTAGGGTTATTTGTAGAAATAGATGTAGTGCAGGGCTAGACACTCGCACTTGCCCACTGGCCAGGGGCCAGTGAAATTGTACTTCAGGCCAGCAAAAATGAATAAAAGTCATATTTTGGTGGCTGATCGGGCAAGCAGATTTTTTAACCCGACATTGACACAATTAAGAAAAATCTTGTTTTCTTCCATGTCATGCTTCTTCTATAATCACATGTTTGATCAGGAAAGAGTGATAATATATATTGAAAAGTAAAGTGTTTACTCATGAAATACAATTTTCGGGCCTCTAAATTTTTCTTTTGGGCCACCAGAAAAGGGGAAGAAATTATTTCACTGGCCTGATCGGGCCACTGACAAAAAATGTAAGTGTGGAGCCTTTTGTAGGGGCATTGCTTCACAAAGTTCATATTAATTACTTTTATAATATTCTTAAACACTTTCACCAATGCTTGAAATGAACATTTTTCTGCTGCCCTGTCGGGCAAGAAGAGCTTATCAAATGTTGCTATTTCAAGAATTGGGTGGTGTAGAACAAATAAAAGCATGAAAATGTCTTAATTTGGGTTGCAAAGTCAGGCAAGTCAACATTTTCATAGCCCAAAGGATTTCACTGATCTGATTTATTGAATCCATACTTGTATTCACTTTTCTAGCATGTCTCTATATAAATATATTGGCTGTTTATAAATTTTAACATAATTTCTTTGAGTGTTTTTTTTTTACATCGTGATTCTGTTTTCCTATTCCTGTCCTCGATAGTGAATAGCTGTTTCAACGAACAAAATTCTACCTCGATTAGATTTGCTTTGAGAGTTGAAACTGAGTGAGTGGGTTAGCGCAAGTTGCCTTACACTAAACAGGAGAGCGTCATTTAAAAGCACTTGAAATCAGGGCTTTCAAGGGGGTTGCCTAATTCTTTACCTTTAGGCTTTCTAAAGGCTTCAGTTGACATGCATGTGATGTGTGTTCCTGAGCACTGCAGACAGGGGTATAGGCTAGCCACTACTCAAAATTAGTAATGCTTGCACAGTAAATCTGCATTTTGTTTTAATGCTCAGATAAGACATCCAATTACAAATTTAAGTTGTTATACTTATTAGTATGCACATGTGTCTTGCAACTACAACTCTATGCGAAGTAGAGCTGAGTCAAACCGGATATTTTGCATTTCGAATATGAGTCGTGTAAAAACGGTCGGATATCGAATATTCGAAAAAAAAAAAAAAAAAAAAAAAAAAAAATCGATATATTATTATTTTTTTTATTTATTATTTTTTTTTTTCATAAATTTTTAAAATAGATATTCTGTCCATTTTTTCAATTAGAATCGGCAGTATAGTGTGATGTTAGTGTACAAACTGCTCTCAAGATGAAATACTTTGATATCTCATCATAGATTCTTCTAAATTTGGCACTCACTATACCACTTGTATATTAATCCTCTTACCTTTGGTTTATTATTTGTTTTGTTTATTTGTGAATTTATGTAAAATACCTTAACTTTTAACTTTAGCAATAGATAAGCAGGGTTCAATGTGCTATTTTTTGATGGAATCTATCGAATAGGGATTACAAAATTAAACGGGAAAAAAAACAAAAAAAAAACGTTTTTTTTTTTCTTTTTTTTTTTTTTTTCGGATATTCGTATCCGAAAATTTGTATTCGGTATCCGACCTTCACGGTCGGATATCGAATAGCCATTCGATTTGACTCAGCTCTAATGCGAAGCATAATCCAGGTCAGACTCAGAGTCTGGTTTATAGGGTACATCGTAAGTGACAGTGTCACCAGCCTGAATCCTGCAAGTTTGCACCAAATTCATGAATCTCCTTTCTCCATGGGATTTGCATTTTGCACACTTGAAAATCCAGTAGAGCTGACTAATTGAACTTCAAATCGGGGAAAAACACACTTGATTGTGTGGGCGACAGGCTTGTACATAAAAGATATAGGATAGAGTAAAGTACATAATACTCTCAGGGACCCGAGTCTTGGATGCTCATGGATGGCATGTTTTCAAAGATGCATATAATAACAAATAATAACAAATAAAATGATCAGTAGTGTAATACCTTGTACAGTGGTTGGACTGATTGGGGGGGAGGCATGCAATATTATTGGGGGGACACACCAAATGTATTTCTTTTTTATGCCTCCGCCAACTAAGTGGCCGGAGGCATTATGTTTTCGGGTTGTCCGTCCGTCCGTACGTACGTCCGTCCGTACGTACGTCCGTCCGTCCCGTTTTCGTTCTCGCGATATCTCAAGAACCAGTTGACGGATCAATTTCAAACTTGGTATGAGTGTACATATTGGGGTGACAATAATCTGATTAGATTTTAGGGGTCATGAGGTCAAAGGTCAAGGTCACAGGACTCAATATATATATACAAAAATGCCTCGTTCTCGCGATATCTCAAGAACTGGTTGACGGATCAAATTCAAACTTGGTATTAGTGTAGATATTGGGGTGGCAATGATCTGATTAGATTTTGGGGTTCATGAGGTCAAAGGTCAAGGTCACAGGACTAAATGTATGTGCAAAAATGCCTCGTTCTTGCAATATCTCAAGAACCGGTTGACGGATCAATTTCAAACTTGGTATGAGTGTACATATCGGGGTGCCACTGATCTGATTAGATTTGGGGGTCATGAGGTCAAAGGTCAAGGTCACAGGACTCAATATGTATGCGAAAATGGCTTGTAATGGCAAAATTTCAAAAACTGAATGTCAGATTTCAATCAAACTCGGTACCTGAATGTATCATAAAGAGTCAACGCAGCCATAAAATGTTGGGGTCATGAGGTTGAGGTCAAGGTCACGGGACTCATTATACATGCTAAAAAAAGCTTGTAATGCCAAAATCTCAAGAACTAAATGTCAGATTTCAATCAAACTTGGTACCTGAATGTTTTTTAGGGAGCCATCAAAGATTGGGGTCATATGGACAAGGTCACAGGACTCAAAATATATGAAAAATATTTTTAAAAATTAAATCAGTGCATGTTAATTTGGGCTTGATATTAAAATCGCGTGATAGCGGAGGCATAATTTTCGATTGCGCGCAATCGAAGATCCATCTAGTTTCTTCTTCTTCAAGAAATGTCCCCTTATGTTTCCTATTGTTTTTTTGTATGGGGGGGGGGGGGGGCATGTACCCCCCATGCCCCCTCTTCGCTATGGCTGCCACTGACCATGTATAGACCTGATGGAACGTGACAAGGTAGAGCTTTAGGGGTAATGGAGTAATGGACAATGTATTTTAATGCATTTGTCAATCATTACTTTTACAATATAAACATAGTAGAATATAATTGCAGATACCAGGTAAATCATTATTGTACACATATGGAAAGTGGTACAAATTGTCCTTTGCCAATTGATACATCTAGATTGAACTTCGTCTTTAATTGATCAATATTGGGATTGCACATAATTGCAATGACTTACTGGATCATGACAGTGTACATGTAGACGTACCATCTTCCTTGTAATGGAGTAATGGACAGTTGTGTATAAATAAATTTGTACTAAAGTTGTCTTTACTTTGCTTGACAGTAGATTCAATAGATTGCACCATGTATGATACCGGGTAGAATCATAAGTAATATTGTACATGTTTGAAAGTGTTACAAATTGCAGATTAACATTTGATGCATATAGAGCTTCATCTTTAATTTATCAGCTTTAGGATGGCACAAAATTACAACGTGATGGGTAATGACAGTTTAAATGAGAGGGTAGCAAGGATCTTTAGTGTTATGGATTAATGGACACTTTTATGTAAATGTATGTATGATGTATCTGTATGTTGTACTTTATCTTTGCATGTATTCATTAAATTGGATGGGTAATTAACTAGTACCAGTTAAAATCATAAAGTAGTACTGTGCACACATACAGTAGGAAAGTGTGACAAATTGACCAAATATTGCAATTGCATGCAAAACTGTAACTTTAATTTATCAGCTTGGGATGGCACATAATTACAACCGTGTGGATAATGACAGTTCAAATGAGAGGGTAGATATATCTTTTTCAGTGTACACAAGTAATGGACTAATGGACGCATTTTGTAACCTATCTATAGATGTAGTTTGTGTACATTTAGATTGCGATGGGTAACGGTGTCATGTAAAGTAAGATAAATGAACATTGTACAGTAATTAGTGTGTTTGGCTCTACAATGTAATTAGTATACGGTTTAAAGATCTTTCATAATTGTTTACATATATTTAACAATTGGCCATGTGAATGATAAAAGAAATGTCACATTGTATACATTTCAATTCCAATATTACCTCCGCCGAGGTTATGTTTTCGGTCCAGTTTGTTTGTTCGTCACCAGTCTCCTGCGGACAATTTCACAGATATCTCAACCAATTTTTCGTAGAAGCTTTGTGTTCATCTAGAATAGAACCGATTAGATTTTCAAGGTCAAAAGTCAAAGGGCAAGGATTTTATAAAAATTTGAGTGTTGGCTGGAGGTATGCACTCCCTGAGTGCACTGTGTCTAGTAGTTGTAATGGGTAAATGACATCGAAGTAATGGACGTGCGTGCTGTTTGTACAGAACTCGATGTCCACATGTGCACTAAGACCCCGTTTACAGTGAGAAAAAGGCAGGGCCGGGCCAGGGCCGGGCCAGGCCGCGGCCGAGTTGGCCCCGCAATTTTGTGCATTTACAGTGCGAGGCCAGGCCGCGGCCTACATTGTAACCTTCCAATATTTTGTCGTAGTGGCGCTCTGCATGTAAACAAACGATTATTTTGGGGGGCGCCCCGGGGGTCACAGTGTAGATCCGGTCGCGCGCGCGCGGGATACAACGGTAGTATCTCGACTTAATTGTTATGCTTACACGGGAAAAGTTTGGAGATCTCGACGTACTTGGCTTGACACACCGAAGAAAATACCATGAAAGCGTGGGTTCGATTGTTATGGTACGGCGTCATTATCCTATGACGTAATGATCCTTTCACTTCCGGGGTAACAGTTGGCCCCGCAATTGGCCGCGCAATTGGCCCCGGTGCGTTTACAGTGAGAAAAGGCCGGGCCAGGCCGAGGCCGAGACTACCTCCAGAGCTGGTCCAAATGCGCGGCCAGTTTGGCCTCGCAATTGGCCGCACAATTGGCCCCGGTGCGTTTACAGTGCGGGCCAGGCCGCGGCCTGGCCGCGGCCTGGCCTGGCCTTTTGCTCACTGTAAACGGGGTCTAATTCTAAACGGGCACAGTATTATACCTACAATGCTTCTGTAAGACCATTCAATCTTCATGATGTACCTGGAATTTATCTAGATTCTAGCAGATTTTGACATAATTTGTGACTGGATTATATAGCAAAACCCTGCACTTGTCAGTAATTCAGGAGATCCCCACAAATTCTGTTTGTTCTATTTCCACAGATATTAGTAGTAATGTAGCTCTATTAGTGGGGAGGAGGGTGAGAGGGGCACATGCCCCAAACCATTTGACAAAACAATACAAACCATGATGGGAAATCCTTTAAAAATAAAGAAATACATAGAGTGTGCCCCCCCCCCCCCCCCCACAAAAAAAAATCAATCTGCATGCCTCTCGATTCAGTCCAACTATCCTAGGCCACTGAATATTTGGATTGCGCCCCCTCTCTGCTTAGCTCATAATAATAACAAAGGGGCTGGGCAAGGGGACAAACTCTCTCCCTCCCATGGGAATTATTGTGGGCCCCCTCTTGGTTTATTGCTCACTGCCCAGAAAATAACAATTAAAGGGTACCACCACCCAAAATAATATTCTTATAAATGAAAGGTAACATCTTTAGTACAGTCCATTCCATCAACTACTTCAGACAAATATGTTTCCAGAAAAAAATATATAATTGGAAAACGCATCACCATTCTAAAGCATGCGTTCATCGATCTGCATACATGTACAAAGACTACCTTTGTCCAGAGCGAACGAATCGCCGGGATTCTATTGTCTCAAAACGTATGCGTGAATAGCATTGGGACACTCGCAAATGTATGGCCCGTACGGAACCATGAAAAAATAATGGTTCCGTAAGTGGTGGTAATTAATTGCATTGCTAATGAATTACACAACCCTTTGCAAAATGTTGGGTATCTATTTGGTATCACAAAACGGTACCAAAACACATATAATTATGTGTTGTTCTTTGCCCAGTGGTCCACTTTAAATACCACAGTTATTAGTCAGTGATGTCCATCCCATTTGTTTTGTCTGTTGAATTCCCATAACTGGGTAAATCGGCCATTTCTATAGATGCTTCCCTACTGTTCCGAACAATCATCATACAGTGCATGTTTCTGGGCTGTAAAGACTTTGGTTGCATTTTATGCATACACTAATAATATTAAATCCAGAACTACTGTGTTGAAACACATATTTGAGGGTTAAATTTTCACTTTGAAAAACATTATGCTTGTAACACGTTAGTAGACAAGTTTACAGGATGTAGAGTGGGTTTAAAAAGTTTGTCTAAAACCAGAATCATGCCATATATGATAATGCATGCCATATTTCAAGCAAATAATTTCACTTGGTTGGTAAACACATTTCAGAATGCTAATATTGAGCTAGACATGTAGTCATGTGTATTTAAACACATCCCTAGAGAGAGAGAGCGCGTAAGAAATTAATTGCATCTAGTGCAAATAAAACATGAATTCACCTTGGTTCTAAAAACGCACAGTAGAGAGAAAATGTCACGTCAGAGAAAGAGATGTTGAGGGGGGGGGGGGGGGGGAGGGGCTGACTATAATACTAGATGATCAATATTATAAGTATGCAAGATTTCAAATATAATTTTTTAGTAAGCTACGGTTATTCTGAAATAATCCAGCTCTTGATTATCATCTTTCTTTCGTTATTTGAGAAATATAAGCTATGCTCATTGATTTTTAAATTTTTTATTGGGGGGGGGGGGGGGGGGAACATTGTGTATTTGTGTGTACATTGTGAATTTATTGGTTTATTACAAGATATGATTATTGTAATCACAAGGATTTTGCAGCTATTTCTGTGTCAATAAAGGAAGTTCTTCAACTAGTTGTACTCCACATTATCTATAACGTAACAACAAATTTCTATAGATCTATACATGCATCACCAAATATCATGTGACATACCCCAGATGCAGAGTGGCTCATGCTTGTAACTGGTTCCCTACTAGTACTAGATTTTGAAATCCCAATAGAGTTGACACAGGGCCCACTAGGTTCGGTAGTAGATGGGTTAAGTTGCATTTAGCTAATTGCATGCTGTAGGCTAGGTTTATTCCTGACTGATACTGATAGCCCGTGAAGATCCCAATCCTATAGATGGTGATATGCCATATGGCTATGACCTCATTTGACCAATTCATTTTCCTCACTTGTTTTTGATATGCTGTGTAGTAAGTAGGCCTGAGTCATGTCGGAATTTTTTTGTTCCGGAATCCGCCGGTGTTGTGCCGGTCGGAATCCGGTATTCCGATAAAAAAAATCTGCCAATGAATGATACGGAACGAACACGCACTAGAAGGTCTGCCATGGTTTCGGCAGCGCAGGCATGCAGGCCCCGCGCTGCGAGACAGGCCAACTCAACTGCCTTGGCCCTTGACCTTGCAAGCAAGTTGCACTCTTAAAAAGTGCCGAAAAGGAACGAAAATGTCTCTTATTTTACTTACATGTTTGTATGGCTTTTAAAATAAATACGAGAACAATTACCTGCAAAAACAGCAACAACAAAAAATGCGCTGATTATATCTCGAACATTTTCTAACTCGCTCGAAACTGCATGAACTGAAGCTAATAAATACAACGACACGAATAAGTCAACACTAACTTGTATACTTTGCGTGCAGGCTATAGGGTCTATTTTCCTACGCGAGAGATCCATCCGCTGGGGATTTCCCCAATTCCCGGCGGATCGATCTCGCGCAAGAAAATAGACCCATAACCTGCACACAAAGTATACTGTACGAGTGATATGGCGGGCTGTGTCGAAGCATTAGTACCGATATATCGATAGAGGGCGGACTGGATGTCAACGTTTGAGAAACGTTTGATGACATATGGTATAGGTACGGCGCAGCTAGCTAGCTCTGACGTGATAGCAGCTGCATGACTGTGCGGGGCCCGGGCGCGCCGGGGTAGCTAGCCTAGTCGATCGTAGTAGTACTCGCTAGATCGGCTTTCATATAAACGCAGCGGATTTCTTGTCGTTGTAAGTTGCATTCGACATCGTCTTTCTTGTACTTTTTTGTCATTTGTTTTCTTCTGTTAGTTTTCTACTACAAAATATGAATTTTTGAGGAAAAAGAGGTTTTCCGTGATTTTCATCGGAATACCGGAATGGAGAAAACAATACCGGAACACGCACACACCGGACGGATTCCGGTATTCCGTCCGTTCCGACCCAGGCTTAGTAGTAAGTACACATTGCACATAAAGTCGAACCTGTCTTAGTGGCCACCTGCCTATAATATGTGACCGGCTATAGCAAAACCCTGCACTTGTTGGTAAAAATCAAAATGTAGATTTTCATACCATTAGAAAGCCCTCATCACAAGCTTTCATTTTATGCTTTGTCCTAACAAATTGGCCAATAATTGGCTAGGATATGATTGCTTCAATTTAAAAATTTAAAAAACTTAAAATGCCAATTTCTTTATAAAACATGAATTACAGACATGTGCAGGGTTTTGCTATAGCCAGTCACATATTATTTGCCATCAAATATGAACTTGCAAACATAAGCTTACTTTCTCTCTCAATTATTAAAGACAACCCTTATATTTTATCTTACAGGTATTTCAAGTTTGGTGTCTGCATTCAATGTACTGTGTGTGTAGTGTGCTTTATCAGTAGTTTAGTAGTAAACAAAGACATCTAAAACTTAGAAGGTATCACCTAAATAGCAAACTTAAGGTGTAATGCATGTCCATGAAGTGCACTGCATACTTTCCTCAAGTGCAGGTGAATGTATGTCAACATTTTAGCCTTCAGGACACTATACTAGTGTTTTCAAGGAGGGTGGTTTACTGTATGAAATTCTAAGACCCCGTTTACAGTGAAAAAAAGGCCGGGCCGAGACTCGGCCCGGCCTTTTTTTCACTGTAAACGCTCAAAAGGCCAAATGCGGGGCCAAAAGTGGCCGCGCATTTGGCCCCGCTCTGGAGGTAGTCTCGGCCGCGGCCGAGACGCGTCTCGGCCCCGCTTTTTCTCACTGTAAACGCACGCAGGGCCAAATGCGGTACCAAATTGGGAAAACAATTCATTGCAAATAACGCGCCTTTGTTCTGTGACCCCAGCGCGCCTCCAAAATAATGGTTTGTTTACATGCAGAGTGCCACTACGACAAGATATTGAAAGGGCGGCCGGGCCGCGAGGGCCGAGACCACCACTGTAAACGCACCAAAATTGGGGGGCCGAGTACCGCAATTTAAGCAGGGCCGAGACGCGTCTCGGCCCAGCCCTGCACTGTAAACGGGGTCTATGTCATTCAAGCGCTGATTATATCTCGAACATTTTCTAACTCGCTCGAAACTGCATGAACTGAAGCTAATAAATACAACGACACGAATAAGTCAACACTAACTTGTATACTTTGCGTGCAGGCTATAGGGTCTATTTTCCTACGCGAGAGATCCATCCGCTGGGGATTTCCCCAATTCCCGGCGGATCGATCTCGCGCAAGAAAATAGACCCATAACCTGCACACAAAGTATACTGTACGAGTGATATGGCGGGCTGTGTCGAAGCATTAGTACCGATATATCGATAGAGGGCGGACTGGATGTCAACGTTTGAGAAACGTTTGATGACATATGGTATAGGTACGGCGCAGCTAGCTAGCTCTGACGTGATAGCAGCTGCATGACTGTGCGGGGCCCGGGCGCGCCGGGGTAGCTAGCCTAGTCGATCGTAGTAGTACTCGCTAGATCGGCTTTCATATAAACGCAGCGGATTTCTTGTCGTTGTAAGTTGCATTCGACATCGTCTTTCTTGTACTTTTTTGTCATTTGTTTTCTTCTGTTAGTTTTCTACTACAAAATATGAATTTTTGAGGAAAAAGAGGTTTTCCGTGATTTTCATCGGAATACCGGAATGGAGAAAACAATACCGGAACACGCACACACCGGACGGATTCCGGTATTCCGTCCGTTCCGACCCAGGCTTAGTAGTAAGTACACATTGCACATAAAGTCGAACCTGTCTTAGTGGCCACCTGCCTATAATATGTGACCGGCTATAGCAAAACCCTGCACTTGTTGGTAAAAATCAAAATGTAGATTTTCATACCATTAGAAAGCCCTCATCACAAGCTTTCATTTTATGCTTTGTCCTAACAAATTGGCCAATAATTGGCTAGGATATGATTGCTTCAATTTAAAAATTTAAAAAACTTAAAATGCCAATTTCTTTATAAAACATGAATTACAGACATGTGCAGGGTTTTGCTATAGCCAGTCACATATTATTTGCCATCAAATATGAACTTGCAAACATAAGCTTACTTTCTCTCTCAATTATTAAAGACAACCCTTATATTTTATCTTACAGGTATTTCAAGTTTGGTGTCTGCATTCAATGTACTGTGTGTGTAGTGTGCTTTATCAGTAGTTTAGTAGTAAACAAAGACATCTAAAACTTAGAAGGTATCACCTAAATAGCAAACTTAAGGTGTAATGCATGTCCATGAAGTGCACTGCATACTTTCCTCAAGTGCAGGTGAATGTATGTCAACATTTTAGCCTTCAGGACACTATACTAGTGTTTTCAAGGAGGGTGGTTTACTGTATGAAATTCTAAGACCCCGTTTACAGTGAAAAAAAGGCCGGGCCGAGACTCGGCCCGGCCTTTTTTTCACTGTAAACGCTCAAAAGGCCAAATGCGGGGCCAAAAGTGGCCGCGCATTTGGCCCCGCTCTGGAGGTAGTCTCGGCCGCGGCCGAGACGCGTCTCGGCCCCGCTTTTTCTCACTGTAAACGCACGCAGGGCCAAATGCGGTACCAAATTGGGAAAACAATTCATTGCAAATAACGCGCCTTTGTTCTGTGACCCCAGCGCGCCTCCAAAATAATGGTTTGTTTACATGCAGAGTGCCACTACGACAAGATATTGAAAGGGCGGCCGGGCCGCGAGGGCCGAGACCACCACTGTAAACGCACCAAAATTGGGGGGCCGAGTACCGCAATTTAAGCAGGGCCGAGACGCGTCTCGGCCCAGCCCTGCACTGTAAACGGGGTCTATGTCATTCAAGGTTTTAGCATTGAGATTCCATACATGTTTTCCTTCTAGTTAGCGCTGCTTATATGTAGGCCTAGATGCAACTACAATATCCATGTACATTATATGTGCAGGTACAAATTGAATGTGTACAATTCTACAGAGTTTTTCTACTGTTAGTATTACCTACGTCTTGTATACTAGAATACCAGTGTGCAGTTTGTAATATCTGGACAATACACCTCATTTGTAATTTACTGCAACCCACAGCCATTAATAGTCCATATTTGTCTTGCTTCAAATTCAATGGCTTCACAAATAAGTATGGCCATCTGATGTTACGCATTGTTTATTAAATGATCATAAAACATTCCTGCCTACATAGAGGTGTATACACACATGTATGCAGAGCAGTGTTAAATTATTTCTGTCATAACAAATAATACTTCCCCTATTCATGCCTGCTATTGTAAGGGTACAGTATGTGTCCCTGAACTGTACAATACAGTCTTTTTTCAATTAGCTGGTTCTGTGACCGTATGTACGTCATAGAAAGAAAATGCTTGGGTGGAAAATGGCAATATCTGTCCACGTATACACTTCCCATACCAGATTGAGTTTTAAAGTGCTTTGATGGAAAATTTTAAAGAGCATTCCACAGATTGATAGTATTAAGTGCAGCCACATAGCAACTTTACAAGTACAAGACAGAGATAAGTGGAGAAAGGGGTTTATAACCTGTTTCATACTAGATTTTGCAATGCCCATAGAGTTAATACATGGCCCACTAGGTGTTTTTTTCCCCCCTTGTGGATTCTTGCCTCCTTCAATCCTGAAGATTTTTACCAATACCAATATGCAATGATCCCATTGACAACTAAGCTTGTAAGTTGTGGTAGCTTGAATTGAACTGTGTGATTGGATGAACATACATCATGGGGAATGTGACAAATTGGAACTGCTGGGGTTAAGAATGTGGATGAGAACATAATGATATTGGGAATATAAACACTAATAAATAAGTGGGTTCATTACATTGACAGTCTTACAGATTGCAGGGAACTGCAATTCTGAAGTGAAGAATAACAAATGGACAGCATCATGCACTGATCATGCAATATTGGTTTTATGTGGGTGATATCACATTATAATGGGAAAATGTACAAAAAGGAATATAAATATGTAGGTTTAGTACATTTACAAATTGCAAGGAACTGCAGTGATGAAGTCGATAATATCACATGGACATTATCACACCAATCATGCTAGATTATTTACTTGGTCTTCAATGTCAGCAAATTAAAAGAATGGCAGTTCCTCATTCCAAGGCAATTTTAGGTGGTACTAAAAGTTATCACAACTATCAGCCAAAAAGATGATTAATTACTAGTGTATTGTTGTGTGTATACATACTGATTAAAGTTTCAATTTGATTTGTTTCATACCCTGTGTTCACACACAAAAATTTCATCCCTTAATCATGACTAAAGAATCAGCAGCTGACTATAGAATCAGCTGCTGATTAGCTATACGATGAAATTCGTGTGTCTGAACGCTGACTAATGAAACGACGTATCATTAGTCATGACTAACGAAACACAGGTTTTATTGTCGTTTCGTACGAGAGCTGACTATAGAATCACGCTCTTTTCGTGTGTGAACAACGGTCGCTCGCTTTAATCATGATTAGCTATACGACTCGTAACTAACTGGGCGTGGCTTAACGTGAACGTTCGCGCGCACAGGACAACACACTGCGCAGTAGCAAACTGCGCACTTATACGATGTTCGGTGCACCTGGAAGCCAGCTGTTGTGGAATCTTTGCTTTGTGTGTGAACGTAAGAGGTAGTTTGGTTTAATCATGACTAACGATACGTCATATTTTAGTCATGATTCTTTAGTCATGATTAAGGGATGAAAATGTTTGTGTGTGAACACGTTGATACATGTAGAAAGTCAGGGATCTCCCCAGCTCAAATGAGAACAATTTTTATCAGATGACTTCCTCTTTTAAATCGATCTTGGAGTCTAATTTCAAAATATAGTCTTGGTGTTGATATGTCACTGTAATGTACATGTATGTTCATATATTTGCATGGCTATACCAGAAAGATATCTATAGTAAACTGAAATATCTACATTGTATACATTGAAATGTATAACGTTTAGACTGAATAAAGTGTAAACAAAATAAAGTTTGTTTATTGCTATTGAATACAAAGTAAGCATTTATACAATATTAGAGGTTTAGTGCAGCAATGTTTCTTACACTTGTGTTGTCTGTATGTATGTACATGCAATTACATGTAATCGTGCTAGTTTTGAATATTTGCCTACTCCAAATATATATGAAAGGCTCCAAAATACCAGTTGATAAATTTGGCAATGAACCAAAACCGAAAGTTGAATAGGACTACCTACTGTAATGTACATGTATGCAAAGTACCAACTTTGAATAGAAAGTTTAATAGGTAGAATTTCAATGCCATGGCAATCCAGGGTTGCTTTTAGTATGCCAAAGAAAACCGCAAGATAAACAAACACCACTTCATTATTTCTTCTTCGCCCATACTTGTGCATTTTAGACATGGAGTTAGTAGTCCCTTTGGAGTATATCTGTTATGGTTGGTATGTACAATGTATGTATACCCTGCAGAGCAAAATATCCATTCATACTCTCAAATTTATTTTGTATGCGTAACAGCTAAATTGCCTACATGCAGTGACTGGACACTAAAAGTGATCCCACTGCAGAGAAAATCAAACCTGTCTATATAGAGGTCACCTGTCTACAGTGGCCAGATTGCTACTTGTTTTCCTTAGGTTGTCACTATACTCAGGTTTCACTGTATAGTCAAAGATTGAGTGTTCTAGAATATAGTTCTACACGTGGACTAGACAAGTGTATGTAAATGCACCCTAACCACTTCACACTGAATGTCAATCTATTTTCAGTCATCACACGTAGAAGTATTAGAGAAGCATTAGAATTGACTTTAAAGAAAAGATTAGCATTAATCACATTGAAATGGCTGATTTTAGGCGAGATAACTGTACATGAATGTACCCTATTTAAATACACTTCACTAAATCTCTTTTCAGTCATCACACATATACATGTAGAGGTAAATCATTATAATTGACTTATAAAATGTACACTGCCAAGAAAAGCATATCCCTTGCTTTAGAATATTTAATAACCTTTACCACAAAATCTATAATTAAAAGTGTGAGTAGGACATTGCAAAATTTGTAATTAAAAGTCTGAGCAGCGCTCTGCTGTACATGAAGACTAATGAACCAGGGAAACCCTACCTATAGTGCCAACAATACTCTACTAATTCATGTTTGTTGTATGACTGTCAATGGTGGAATACCAATTACTGAAATATATATTAAGAAAACAAAATGAAATCCTACATTATGTAGGTCGGGGCATAAATCAGCTGATATTTTGATCATATTTGATCATATTTGTATACATGTATTTTTGTCTGGTCGAACTGCCATCCACACACCCACTTTCTTTTTATTTTTGATCAATGAACCGCATAGTGTTTTATGATGGTTGACTGTGTAATAATCCAGCGTAAACAATTCTACATGTATTAATAGTGGCAATTAGATATTGTATGTGTTCATAAAATGTGTTTATACATGTATGCTTAGTGGGATTAATGCAATACAAATGCATAAATGGTTGTGTTTAAAAATATTATTGATATACTGTATGTATGAATTTGAAGTTTCAAGTTGTATACATGTATTCTACTAGTAGTACTGCAACTACATTTTATGTATACAGTACTGCAGGCTCTGCACAGCATCTAATACAAAAATAATGAAGGACTTTTTTATCTTTATCTCAACAAATTTGATAAATATAAAATTTAGGAGGTATAAGAAATATCCTAGGTTATACTATTAGAGCAGATTTGCATACACATACTGGGGGGGGGGGGGGCCCGTGGGGGCCATGGGAACACGTGTCCCCTCCTCCCAAAAATTATCTGACAAAAGCAATATTAAAACACCTTTATAAGGGCAAAATCCTTTATGCAAAAATAGAGTGTGCCCCCCGTCGCCAGGGTTACAGTCCGTTATTCCGAAGGTTCGTTATTCCGAAGGTTCAGTTATTCCGAAGGTTCGTTATTCCGAAGGTTCGTTATTCCGAAGGTCCGTTATTCCGAAGGTCCGTTATTCCGAAGGTTCGTTATTCCGAAGGTTCGTTATTCCGAAGGTTCGTTGATCCGAAAATAAAATCGGGTTCGTTATTCCGAAAATTAAATTGGGCTTGTTATAATACTATAGTTTGTGTTTTGTTTATTTAATTTACAGCCTGCATTTAGCATACCCCTCCCCCTATCCCTCCCTTGGCCAGACCAATCAAACATTTAAGTTTATTTTATCTCTTTATATGAAATTATAGCATTATAACAAACCCAAATTCATTTTCGGATTAACGAACCCGATTTCATTTTAGGAATAGCGAACCTTCGGAATAACGAACCCTCGGAATAACGGACCTTCGGAATAACGAACCTTCGGAATAACGAACCCGATTTCATTTTAGGAATAGCGAACCTTCGGAATAACGAACCTTCGGATTAACGAACCTTCGGAATAACGAACCTTCGGAATAACGAACCTTCGGAATAATGCAACAAATGTTCGGATTAACGAACCCTATTTCATTTTCGGATTAACGAACACTCAGGTATAGGAAATTTGCGTGTTCGGAATAACGAACCTTCGGAATAACGAACCTTCGGAATAACGAACCGCACCCGTCGCCAGGATATACATGTAAAGTATGCCCCCCCTCACCAATATTGTGTGCCCCCCCCCCCAAATCAGTCTGACTCTGCTACACCACCGACTGTAAAAATGCTGATATGAGTTGCATAGTAATTAATGCATTGATATTCCAAAAAATCCTCATTACTTTTTGTCTTCTGAATTTGCTAATTTTAACTATCCTTTTTCTAATTGTCTTTAATCAACAACGATACATTTTTTTTCTCAAGAAAATCACCTTGAAGTTGAAGCATACATATAGTACTTCACTTGAACTTGAAGGATAAAGTGCATTCAACCAAAGTGACCGAAGTGCAATTCTTAATCTTATCTTCTCGCACAAATATTGAGGGCAGACAGCTCTGTATCAAAATAAATGTATTAAATATTAGATTAGGGGTATAGAAAACATTGGGGGATTTACACAGATAAAGATTACTTTAGAACACCTATACTTTATATAGTAATATGAGGTTGCCAAAAATAAACAAGATAATTGTATTTAAAAAAAATGTACACCTGGAAGTTTAAGGAACTTTGTCCTCAGAATAAAAAAAAGTTATGAAAAAGTACCTACAGTAATCGAAAACTGTGCTTTCATTGATCTAGCTGGCAAGCGTAGCATACGTGTATGATTTATGTTATTTATGAATTTCAGGATTTATGATTTATGATTATGTTTTAACTTTGATGTTAAAATGTTAGATGTCCTTATTAAAGTTTAAGATTGTATATATACAGTATATTAAAATACTAAGTACTGTAAAACAATTACAAATCTATACAAAGGAGAACAAGCCTATAATTACATATTTTGTTAGAAATTTGATATGAAAACTTGAAACAGAAACCAAAAAGCTGAACAATAACACTGGGAGAGTTTATTGGCATACCAATCTTTCCAATTTTGAAGTTCTCTGGTTCAAGTTTCAGTTTTATACTGTGATGTGAACTGTTCTTAAATGTGGGTCAGGGTGATCTCTGATTTGAGGTCAAAGGTCACATGAGGCTTCTTGGCAGGATGTCCTAATCCAAGCAAGAACAGCTTACATTTATAAGTTACACTTTACATTGCACAAATCATTGTGATATATCCAATTATTGTAATGAATGTACCATGTCAACAGCCAATCAACTTTGAATGTAAATGCTGGTACATACTATAATATTGCAGACCTGTACAAGAAGATCAAACAGATTAAATAGTTTAGCTGTTGTCACTTTTTGGTGTATGACTGCTAATAAACTATATCATGTTTTGTCAAAAGTGCCACATGAATGGTGCCTACCTAGTTGTATCATGGTGACATTTATCTTAGAGCACCTTATCAAAGACCCGCCAATTATGCTTCACATGTGTACAAGCTAATTCTGCATTTCATGTATTTGTTTGATGATTAATCATTTTCTATGCCTGAATTTATCTGTTCATCTTTAAATAACAACCCTTAATCTCAAGTGCTTAAAAAAGGTGTTGCCTAGATAACTTTGTGTGCTAATTCCCCATTCATTTGGGCACATTTTGACAGCGTGTGGTTTTGAAAACATTTGAAAAAGTTTTTTGACCTTTCACTTTGCACATGTACTCTACAAAGTGTTGTTATGCCATGTTTTGAAATCTGCAAATTGTCCTAACTATTCTTGTTGTTTTAAGCAACAACCTCTTTGGGTGAGAAAGAAGTAAAGGGCGCTAAGTCACTTTTTGCGCTTCTGAGATAGTCATGTAAAAAATGCAGAGCTTTTTAGAAACCTCTTTTAATGTTAAATAATAAATATTACCCAAGTTACAAATCAACATTGGAAAAATTGGCATCTCAAAGAAAAGGCTCCCACCTAGGCTACAAGATAGTCTGCACAACTTAATTTTGCCCAAAATCGGCTTAAACGCCCTTCTCACTCCCACTGGACGCCCTTGATCTGAGCAGTCGGGTCTGGTTCCTACCTGCTAGAACAGGAAGAACACTTGTAGAACGTTTCCGTGATTTCTTTCCTTCCTTATTGGTAGGTTTTCAGATCAATTGGTCTACGTGATGATGCCAGAAACTTCCATTTCTTCAATTCCAACCCCAATTCACCCCCAACTCCAGGCCTAATCGGGTCTGGTTCCTACCTGCTAGAACAGGAAGACAACTTGTAAAATGTTTCTGTGATTTCTTTCCTTCCATATTGATAGGTTTGTAGATCACTTTGTTTACACGATTATGCCAGAAACTTCCATTTCCTTGATTCCAAACTTGAACCTCAACTCTACTCTCTAGTCTATACCTAACTCTAGGCCTAATCGGGTCTGGTTCCTAAATGCTAGAACAGGAAGAACACTTGTAAAATGTTTCCTAGATTTCTTTCCTTCCTTATTGATAGGGTTTGTGGATCCACTTGGTCTACACGATGATGCCAGAAACTTTCATTTTCTCTATTATACCAAACTTGAAGTCCAACTGTATGCCTAATCCCAACCTCTAAATCTAATCCTAATCCTAATCGTACAATTGATTAATTGATGGTAAAATCAATTGTTATGCCATAATGATTTATACAATACAAATATTGTACTTCAATATTAATCATAAATCTATATGTTACAGGCCCCCAGATGTGGGCGTAGTTCAAGCTTGGGAATAATAATATTATTCAAATTGGTTCTAGATTATTATCATCTCTATTAAAGCACTGTACACTATTATTACCCGGTCATAGTTCAAGCCAGCCCCACACACATTGTGTGCACCATCTCCACTCCCTTTGAGCTTTCCTCCCAAGCGGCTCATTCACATAAAGGCATTTATGAATGCATTTAATGACAAACCAGCATATCTTCAATGTGTTAATTTCAGTGCTGCTTTCAATGATTGATGCATATTCAACACACAATATATATGTAATAACTGAATAACATATTTAGATTGTCTTTTTAAATGTACCCATAGTACAACAACCTGCTGATCCTTGAATCAGGGTTGCATCATTCAATTTCCAACTTTTAGATACTATAATAATATGGGTAGTTTAAAGTACCGCCTAATTTGCATATTGGCATGCCCTCACCTTTACTCAAGAGCCTGTCAAGTTTCACTCTAGACCAGCGTCATTCGCTGTCGCACAGATACAGGACAAATAATACATGCTCACCACTACAACAAATAAAAGTGTTAAACACTTTCGTAGTAAGATAACTATTTATGATGTTTACTGTTTATCATAAATACTAATAGTGTGTCGTGTCTATTTGCTCGCTATGCGGAGTCAGAGAAACGGAGCTTTCCTATGAAACTTGGATTGAACTACTTGTCCTCTTGAATACACATTACAGAAATATTCCATATCTTAAACTTAGGACCACTGAGTTTGTGATACTAAACAGAATTGATACGGTTGTGAACTTTTGGATCCAGAGAGAGATTTTTGGGAAGAGATATTCAGTTGAAATGATTTTTGCCAACGAGAGCAAAGTTGAAAGCGCTGTGGTAACTGGTTGGAAAAGGTAAGCACAAATTTATAATAGTATGTTTCATTCTCCATAATTTATGTTAGGGTCCGGTGTATGTTATTGTGTGTTTTTATGCTATTAGTAAGTTTGTTTATATTATTTAAATTTTTTTTATTTTTATAAACACCATTACCTGCTAGTATAATAGCTAACATACATAGAGAATATACAATGTAACATGGCTTCTATAATATACCATAAAGTGTGTAACTATGTAGTGTGAAACATAACTATATAATGAAGGCATGGCTAAACGTGAAAGGAAAGTATTTTATTGGCCTGACTGGTCCACCAGCAGGGAAAGTTTGTGCGGAACCCTACATGGAGTTTGTAAAAAGAGTATTTGCTTCAAATGATGTTCTGCATGTCTTGAAGAACATTATAGTATTCTGTTTCACTTCAAGTTTTATGTGCAAGGTTCTCACGCCATTTAGCGATGCCCCAAAGATATCTTGGCTATCCATTACGGATCCCTTCTTAACTTAAGTCCCCCCCCCCCCCCCCCCCAAGTGGTGGTAACGAATGTCAGGATAGAATTATGTGTCCCAGTTATTAGTTTAGTTGTCCTAGATTAAGTCCCGGTCACATATCACCGGATAGCGCAAACGGATGCCCGACGAATAGAAAATTTGCGATATCAAATCATCTGGTGGTGAAAGTCGTCTCCATTGCTTCATGCACAAAACATTCCGCTGGATAGAACAAGGTACATCGCCTGACAAGGAGCGGACAAGAAACGCATACGAACGGAGACGAACAAATTGAAAATGTTGCTCTCCGTCAGGCATCTGTTAACGCAATCCGGTGATTTGTGACCGGGCTATTAGGGGTATATCAGGCAAGGTAATGGAACATTTTGGGGAAACAAAGCAGTCATGTTTCTTATCACATGCACATATCCCTTTTTTATAATTTGCAAAGTTTATTTATAAATGTTGGAATGTGCATGGTTGTGTGTATTTTATTTCTTAGGTAGTAAATTATGGACTAAATCAATTACATTTTATTCATAGGTAGAAATTGATGTCCTCATACGGTTTATGACGTGAAGGTTTTATCTTTCGCATAGAGTTCCATGTGCAAAGTAATCTGATGTACCCCAAAGAAATCTTGGAGCTACATTTGTAGAATGGATATCTATTACTAAAAACTCTGTTTACTCTGGTGGCTGGTCCGCTGGTACTCCATGTAATATAAGATGTTTTTATAGAATTAAACGTCCCCAATTTTCAGGTTGACATTTCTATATTAGGGTGATATATGGGGCGAGTGAGGCAACCTTTGGGGGGAAATGTTATATGTCATGTTTGCATTACATAAAGGTTTTGTGTAGTGCTGTAACCGATCATCGGATCGGCATGCCGATCACGATCCGATCATACATGATCGGACCGTTTTTGCCGATTTCCGATCATGCAGAAAAAATCGAAAGATCGGATCGGCAAAAAAAAAAAAAAAAAAAAAAAAAAAAAAAAAGATCCCAAAAAACATATTTTGGGAATATAAATGAATACCAAAGCAACATATATCCATATTAATAAGCCCAAGGTAATCTTGTATGGGTATGCTTTCATTTAAAACTGATTACCTCTCCTTTTACAAAATTATTCGCGCCGATTTTGAGCTTAGTCCCATGTGTTTCTGAAAGGTTACGCCAAATTAATCACATGGGACTAAAAAAAAAAAGACAATTTTTTTTTTTTTTTTTTTTTTTTTTTTTATTTTTTATTTTTTTATAGCTGATCATCCGATCCCGATCATCGATCCGATTTCGAAGATCGATAAAATTTTGCCGATCCGATCAAACGATCCGATCATCAAGGTCAGTTACAGCACTAGTTTTGTGTTTCACTACTTTTCAAATGGCAATCTGTGTGTTTGTTTGTTGTTGTTGTTGTTGTGTCTTTTTGGTTGGGAGGGGGGGGGGGGGGGGGGTGAAATTTTGATGCTTAATGAAAACTTACAGAACACGATAGATATCTATTACCAATAATCTCTCTGTTTTGTCTGGTGGATAGTGCTACATGTAGTTAATACAAATGTTTTTTATAGAAATATAAACATCCCCAATTTTCAGGTTGACATTTCTAGATTAGGGTGATATATGGGCCAAAGGAGGGCAACCTTTTGGAGAGAATTATTATGTCATGTAACACATCACTATGCACATTTTTGTCCCTATCAAATTATTGCAGAGAATGCTTTCATGCTGCAATTGGTAACATGTATTTTATTATTAGGAATGTGTAAAAGAAGAAACAAAATGGTAATGTACCCCTTATAGACGATGTTTTGCTTTAGTTGACAGATTTACTGTTGTGTTAGAATGTGCATGTTATTTTGTTTATTCTTGGGTAATAAACAACGGTCCACATGAATGATGAAATGAAGGTTTTGTGTTTCACTGAGTTTTGCTTAATTGGAAAGTTGAGATGAGCTTGTTAAAATGTGATGTCTCAAAGAAAACTAGGAACAAGAAAGACATCCAGGGGGATGTTTCACAAAGATTCTAAGTTGAACTTAACTATTATGGAAAGCCATTTGTAGTCTTGGAATACAATATATTCAAAAGCAACAAAGCAAGAATGTTAGACTTTTCATAAATGCTGCATCAAGAACATGAAATCCCCTTGATAACGGAAAATATTAATGATTTGAATCATTTTATGTCTTTGAAAAAGGACTTTTACAAAAAATGTAAAAAAAAAAAAAATAATGGCTTTCCATACTTTTTAAGTCCAACTTAGAGTTAAGTTCAACTTAGGATCTTTGTGAGACACCCCCCTGTATTTGTATTTCGTAACCCCTGCTGGTGCTGATCTAATGGAAGATGTTTGTGGAGAATTATATGTCCCAATTATATCAGTTCTAGATAATAGGATGATATATGAGGCAAGATCATGCAACCTTTCACTTTTTCAGGAAATATATATTTATAGGCTCAGGAGGCTAGGGGGCTGCAGCCTTATACTCTGTGTTGGTACTTTTCTGGACAATCTGCCATTTATGTTTACATTGGAAGTTTCATATAAAATCGCAAATTGTCCTGAAAAGTACACACATGGAGTGTTAGGTATTCCTAACCTATGTCATGTTTTCATCATAATGATTTTTTCTCATGAAAATATGTCAGTGCAGAAGTAATATACATGTATGTGTCCTAATTTCCAGTAGATCAACTAGATAATAAGTTATATGCAGGGCAAGGTAAGGCAAACTTCTGGGAATAGGAAAGGTCATGACATCAAAGCGCATCACATTTTAAGAAAGGACATTATAATGATATTGTGCAGGTACCTTATGTATAATTTGTCAATGTAAAAAATAGTGCTTCATGACCTAGATGTATGTGGGCCATTCTTTGAAAAGTGAAACTTTTTTGGAAAAAATGAAGTTTGTTTTTTCAGTTGTTTTATTCCATTATTAGAAAGATCAATTTCTAAGGTTTTATAAAATGTATATTTTATACTAAATTTTGAAAATTTCTTACTCATTTGCATAAATTTACATATTTCAATAATTCAAAAAAATTCATAACTCCAAAAATAATCAAGCTAGCTTATTTCTTTTACTCTCCTGTACATGTTGATACCAATTTTGTGACAATTAAGCTTTATGTAATTATCTAAACCTGATATTTGTAAAATTCCCATTTCCATTCACATTGCACATGTCACACACATGACCAGGCCAAAATGTCACACACGTGACCCAGACATCCCCACATAATAACATACATTAAAAAACAATTGTTTGAGTAAAACAAAATTTTGTACCATTTTCTTACTAACATATATATACCTGTTGTCTGATACTAACATGAACATTTAAGCTTTTCATATCTCACAGGATTTCAAAGTGAAATTAAGTTTTTAAAAATTTCTTCAAAAATGCTCTCGTGCAAAGTCACACACGTGACCGATGCCATTTGACCTTTGTCCTTGGGTAACGTAATCTAAATAAAATCTTTTGTGTTACACTTGAAAGACTTCAACATATGCAAGTCATATATGAAGATCACATCATCATACCTCCTATACTTACTGAAATATTAGCATCCTATTTCAAAAAAATTCATATTTTGGGTCACACACGTGACCAAGAATGGCTCATGTACTTCTATAAATCGTCCGACATGCATGAAATAGTTAAATAACCTTCCCCGTTTTGAGTAGTTCAATTTATTATCTTGTCTCCTGTTTCTCAACTATGCATTCATTACAATTCAGAACATGATGCAGCTGTAAACACACTATTTAATATTGCAGGGGGGGGGGGGGTTGATTCAAAGTGTGATTCAACAGAAATTATGGTAGGTAGGTAATTTACATTTGAAATAGATCGCTGATGGTTGGTTGTTGATAAGACCTAAGATGAAAGATACCGATAACAGGAACAGCTTGCAAGTTCGCTGTTAACCTGTTCCCTTCGAGTTTCTGAAATCTCCATAGACATTGTACACAACCCACCCGGTTCCCGTAGTCAAGTGGTTAATATGTGGGTTGAGTGGGAAACAAGTGATGCGTTGAAGAAAGAAGTGAATCTTATCAGTTTTTAGAAGAGAGATGTAATGGAAGAGAGTGTAGGGGGGGGGGGGGGGGGAGGGGGGAGGGGATACTACAGTGATATATCCAGAACTGGGGCAGAAGGGAGGTTTATGCATCTAAAATAGATATGGGGGGGGGGGGGGGGGTACAAATGTGATATATCCAGAACTGGGGCAGAAGTGAGGTTTATGCATCTAAAAATCTAAAATAGGTGGAAGGGGGGGGGGGGGGGGGGGGAGAGGGAGGGGATACAAAAGTGATATATCCAGAACTGGGGCAGAAGGGAGGTTTATACATCTAAAATAGATCGCAGATGGTTAGTTGTTGGTATAAGACCTCTGTTGAAGGATAAAGATATCCAGAACCGCCTGCAAGATTACTTTTAAATTTGCTTCGGATGCACAAATCAGATGCGCTGATCAGATGCGCGGGCCCATCTTGCAATTGCCTTGCGAATAGAGAGAAATGCACACTGGCTTAAATAGTGTTATATAGTGTGCACAAACTAGCACAAACTAGAACAAACTAGTTTTGACTGTTCAGAGGACCATCTACATGTACCTTCCCCACACATGAAAATCTTCAATTATGGGAAACAAATAATGATGTAAGTCGCTGGTCCGAAGTAAAAAGGGGGGAGAGTAATCAGTTTTAAGAGACAGAGAAAGAGAAGGGAGGAATACTTAAAGGGTACCACCACCCAAAAATAATAATCTTTTTTATAGAAAGGTAACATCTTTACTATTCCTTTCCTTCAATAAGTTCACAAAAATATGTTTTCAGAAAAAATTTATAATTGGAAAACGCAGATCACCATTCTCAGCCATGCGGTCATGCGGTCTGAATGCGCAGACTATTATGCGAGCAGAGCCAGCGGCGCTCTGTGCAGAGCGAACGAATCATCCGGGATTCTATTGACGTACGCGTGAATTGCATTGGCGCACTCGCAAATGCCTGGCCCGTGTGGAACCACGAGATAGCCGTGGTTCCGTAAGTGGTGGAAATTAATTGCTTTGTTTATGAATTACACAACCCTTTGCAAAATGTTGGGTATCTATTTGATATCACAAAACGGTACCAAAACATATAATAATGTGTTGTCCTTTGCCTGGCGGTCCCCTTTAAGTGTGATGTAGACAGAATGGGGGCAGAAGGGATGATGGGTGATATGTTGATGTTGGTAAGACCTCGGTTGAGGGGTACAGATAGCAGGAACAGCATGCAAGATTTTATTTTCCATATTTTTAAATAGATCGCAGATGGAGAGGTGTTTGTAAGACCTTTGGTTGTGCAGATCATGTATCATCATGTATCATACATGAATACATGATATTGATGTCTGAAGCAGACTACAACATTAATGTCAATATGGATGGTGGGGGAAAAGAATGATATTATATTTATACTACATGTAGGTAAAAGGAAAAAGAGGGCACTTAGTAATTTCAGAAAAGAGGGGATGAGAACTTGGGTGAACATAGAATAGTACAAAAAGGAATCATAACAGAGAGGGAGTTTTTGGTAAGACCTTAGTTGTGTGGTCCTGATATCCGAAACAGCCTGCAACATTATTGTCAAAATGGATGGGGGTGAAAAGAAAAGTTAAAAGGAAGAAGGAGGTATTTTAATAATCATTTTAGACAAAAGAGGGGAGGGGAAGTTGGGTGAATATAGAACATTTTGTGAAAAACAGAAGGGTTTTTATTGGGAGTTGTTTGTAAGACTTGGTTGTGTTATGGTGATGTCTGGAATAGCCTACAACATTAATGTCAATATGGATGGAGGGGGAAAGAATGATATTATATTTATAAGTAGAGGGAAGAGGGAGGCTATTAGTCATTTTTTTTTCATTTTAGAAGAACAAATGAGGGGTGGAAGGGAATGGTTAGGAGGAGAGGGGAGGGGATACAAAAATGTGATAATACAACGAAAAATGGGGAAAGAAAGGATGGTAGTAATTTTGAAATAGATCACATCTATCTTGAGTTATTGACAAGAACTAGATGGGAGGATCTTATAAAATGATATGGAGATGAGAAAAGCATACTAGGAGGGGACTGTTATCAGAGAGAGAGAGAGAGAGAGAGAGAGAGAGAGAGAGAGGAGAGGAAAGGGGAGAAAAAATTAATGTCAGGACAAAATTGGGGCATAAAGGAGAGCAACTAATGAATTTGAAATAAATCACAGATGGAGAGTTGTAAAGCAAGACCTTGTTGTGAGGATTCTGATGTCAGGCACAGCCTGCGAGATTACCGTTAATATGGCTGGCATGTCATGGAGGATAAACATACAGATTATAGGGTAATCAACATGTATCCAGTAACGATATTAGAGGCATGTCATCTGGTGAGAGTGAGAAAGCCATTAATTTGATTTTTAGCTAAATTAAGTTCTGCATTCAATCTTGTAGGTTGTCCAGAGCCTTCTGTAGCCTTTTTTTTATGTAATGCTAAATTTCCAATAACAGTTATTTCTATTTGTAGGAATATTTATCAAAATAAAATACAACTAAACTTGCTTCTACGGGTTTCCCAGACTTTAAACGTTTGAATTAGAACTGTTGTACAAAAAGTGACTTAGCGCCCTTCTCTTTCTCAACCGATGATACGAAACCTGGGGTATTATAATTTTATTATTGGAGGGTGAGGAGTGATGCAGTTTTAGTAGGAGAACTTGAGATTTGGAGATTTGGAGTTGAGATTTCGATCTTAGAAGTTGGAGTTCATGAAATAAGGTAGTCATAATAACTTTATTTAACTAGTAGCATTTGATTTCATGGTGATGATGATCCACAGCAGAAATGGCGCAATAGGAGTGATTAGGTAAAGTAAAAAGAACCTTAAAAATAATCATACAAATTGAAAAGTATTTTAGAGCTTGGATATTAGTGAGGGAGTTAGAGTGAGAGCTTATGAGATAATTGGAGGTGAATGTTTTTTACCCTTTTTAACCAGTTCAGGACAAATACCCAAAATAATTAAAAATAGAAAAGTACATTAGGGCTAAAGTATTATGAGTGAGGGAGTTAGAGCTTATGAGATAATTGGAGGTGAAGGTTCTTCACCTTTTTTCAAACCAGTTCAGGAAAATTACCCAAATTACTTTCTGAAAAATAGAAAAGTATCTTAGGGGTGTGGGAGCTTATGAGATAATTGGAGGTGAATGTTCTCCAATTTTTTTTACCAGTTCAGGAAAAAATACCAAAAATACTTTCACTGGGGTCTATGAAGAAGGTGTGAAATACCAAAACCACAGTCTTGAATGGGTTAAATGTATAAGACAACAGTTCTACATCTAATGAAGATGAGTTTGACATAATTATATGACCTTCTTTTGTGTGCATTTTGAATTATTATTATTAATATAGAATGTGACCATTAACATAATTGGAAAATTAAACTACAATGTTCAGTTAAAATTGTAGACCTGATAGTTACAAAGATATTCTGCCAACACTTCTACATCTACCTTAGATTGTACAGGAAATTAAGGAAACTCCATTGTCCAAAATATATTTTTGTTATTGAAGGTGTCTTTAACCATAAATTAAGTAACTTCAGGGTCCCGTAACTTAAAGACTAACAATTAACCCTACAATTTATCAATTGATTGTAGAATTAATCGTGTATACGATCAATCAATTGATCTTACATACGATTAGTTGATTAATCATTGTCCACTCTATCAATTGATTGTACAACAATAAAATAATATAGCATATCGATTGATTGTACGATTAATTATCACATTGACTATGAGATAATTATCCTTTCTATCTAGAATTTCTAAAAAATTATCCAAGTTTCCAGTAAGGAATATAATACTTAATTGCATGATCAATGAATGGATCTTACGAGTTACTGTTTCTAAATCTCACATTACAGGGCAGGAAGAAAAAAATTAATATTTATTTTTCGGGGGCTACTTTTCAAGCGTGCCTGCATTTAAATAACACTCTAAAATATGTTATCCATTGAACTCTATGCAAATTTACAGGGGCTCTTTTATGATTTTCGGGGGCTCTTTTGGGAATTTCGGGGGTGAATTTACCCCGAGCCCCCGTGTATTTGTTTCATTGTTACAGGGTCATGTCATGCAAGTATTCACTGGATTGTGGTCCCATTGTTATGCATATTATATGCAATGACCAATTTATTTTGAAGTCCAGGCTCCTGTGATCAAGAGTGTAACTTGAGAACTGGTTTAATTGTCAAAAGTGCAGGATGCAGGGTGTGAAGGATATTGAAGGTCTTTTTTTTAACTGACACTCATGTATTCACTTTATTGTTACCATGGTTACACATGTAATGCAATGACCTTTGTATTATTTAATAAGTCAAGGCTACCGTGATCATGTTTGTAACTAAAGAACTACATGGTAGTTTCACTTTCAAAAGTGCAGGATATTATTTTGAACTGTTGGAGAACGGCACATGTATAAGGACATTCATATGCATGTTTACGATCATCATTTATTCAACTCTAATTGATTGCTTGTAGGACTTATCTTGGAGATAAGGTTAATGACTATTAGTTCCTCTAGGAGGTATCTGAAATTCCACTTTCATACTGAAGAAAGAAACTAATTTCAGTTTTTTTTTATCACGTTGCCGTTTTAGAGAAGGCCACATTTTAAAGGACGTTGTATATCATCCACTCAGCCCTAATTGATTGCTTGTAGGACTTATCTGGGAGACGAGGTAAATGACATGATGCAGTAAGTGCAGTAGGTGCTATGGCAGATATGAAATTCCATGTTCACAGTAAAAAGAACAATATTTGTAGTCATACACATAGATGGGCCTCTGGTAATACCTTGATATTTTTTCAAACTTGTAGAAGATGCTTTTACATACTCAGCCTTAATTAATTGCTTGTAGGACTTATCTCGGAGATGAGATAAATGGCTCTAGGTAGGTCCTTTGGCAGTGATGTTGGATGGAAGTCTGGAAGATTAATCTGGTGACAGCTATCAGTATCATGGTTGCAATTCAATTAGGCGTATGAAAGAAATCCCATATTCACACTATTGAAATAAATAGGCCACTTGCTGTACCTTGTTATTATGTTGCACTTTTGGAGAAGGCCACACTTACAAGGATTTCATCATCTACTTGTAGGACTTATCTCCTGAGATGAGGTAAATGACTCTAGGTCCTCTGGCAGTGCTGTTGTATGGAAGTCTGGAAGATGAATCAGGTGTCAGCTATCATGGTTGCAATTCAATTAGGCAGGTGGGAGTTGCTCAACCTGAAATAGGTTGGAGGAACGTCGGCATCAAATATGAGACCGGCTCCCAGAGAATGGGTGTAAAGTCGGGATGGGTCTTTAGTACTTAGAGCCTCAAAATCATAAAATATTGTCTTTGGCTGAAATTTTTAACTTTATGGGATTTGATACTTACATGTTTCATCTACATTCTCTGAAAATTTCAGGTCCTTAATCAAATTTTTTATGCCGTAAATAATGATTTTTCTAAGCAACCTTCATTTCGGTTTCGACCAGAAACTCAGTAAATCCACGCTGGCTGATCATGATCGATTGTGAAACGAACGCGCCAGCAATGTGTGTGTGATTCGACCGTACCGCCGCGGCGAGCTGCAAGAAGAAAGCACTGTAGCTGTACAATGATTGGTCAGACTAACATGAATAGAGTTGTATTGTCCGTGTGTTGTACATTTCCGGGAAGCGTTCGCGGCATTTAACTTACTGTATAGTAAACGAGTAGTTGGTTTGTTTATAATTCTATGGGTACCGCATTGAATCGCGCTGGGCATGCCGCAAGTGTGCAGTGTGCAGTGTGCGTGTGCAGCGTACCATATCATACGGTATCAAACTGCGCTTTTCTTTTGTCTACCGGTGGTACAGCGGCGGTATGGTGAATATGCGGTGGGTTATGGCGGTACGTACATACACAATATACCGCAGTTGTAATACATGCACATCAAAGGGCAGCACATGGGCTAGTTTGTCGATCAACTGAGACTTAGGGCTGAGGCTTTGTACAATTACGTAATACCGGCGAAAGCGTTGCTGATTGGCCGATGAATAACAGTATAACTGCGCATGCATTATTTCGTTTGCTGATCGATTACGAAAAGCGGAAAGGTGAAAGCGAACCGTTCGACTTCTCGCTCGGTGTGTGAGAATGCTTTTCTGAATGGATGCAAAACTTTAGAAGCGATTTTCTCCGTTGTTTGACAAATCACGGGGCTCTGGTCCATGTTATTAATTTGCGTTTTTCTAGCCTTCAAGAACCTCATACTTATCAAGTTGTATATCATTTTAAAGCTGAAATCCTAGAGAATTCAAAACACTAACAATCTCAATTTTGATATTCCCGATGAATTACCCAAAGTGACAGAGCCGGTCACATATAGATAACAACTGACTTAATGTCCTTATAACTCTCACCCGGCGATAATTGTGTCTAGATATATAGCAAAACCCTGCATTTGTAGGTAATGCATGTTTAGAAGAAGTTGGCATTTTGAGTTCACATAATGATAACGTATGTAAAAGGTTTATGTTTGAAAAATTGTCACAATCATATCTTTGCCAAATATTGTCTGATGTTGTAGAAGAAGGCATCAAATGGAAGCTTGTCATGAGGCCTTTCTCATGGTTTGGATATCAAACAAAGGCAGGGTTTTGATATATATCCAGTCCCATTTAGCCCAAAACTGACTGACTGCCAATGTTGGACCAACGTAGTATGTACCTCTCAGGGCCAGCGGCCCAATCAGTATTGAGCCCTAACTTGATAACTGGGAGATTCTTTTATGTGACGGGTAGAGTTTGAGGAGCTTTATCACACACTGTAAATTCATGAGAGCTTTCAGGGTAATCTTGATATGTGTACCATAAACACACTCTAAACCCATAGCTGTTTGAATGAAGTTTACCATAAAATGTAATATTGTTAACCTATTAAACAGAACTGATAATATCAGAAAACCAAACATATCCAATTACTTGAATGAAACTTGTGTCTTTCCTGCTTCTCGGAACTCAGCTATATAATTTGGTTTCTTTTCCTGTTGTAAGAGAACCTTATAAGCTCCTAAAACATATAACATGTTGAAAAAAAAATGAAAAAAAAAGAGAAAGAATTCAATACATTAATAATCCACTCACTCAGGAAGCATTTAACTTGTTCTCTACTAGAATCCACAATCCTCATAGAGTTAATACAGGGCTCACCAGGTTCCCATAGGCAATGGGTTAATTAGGGAAAACCTAGGTCAAAAGCTGTTAATGAAGTTAACCATAAAATGTTTAATAACAATAGAACATAATCTAATCACTCAAATGGAACTTTTATACTTCCTTGCTTCTCTGAATGCAGCTATTAAAATATTTTTCTTTTCCTGTCTAACTTTAATCTCCAGAAGTATACATATAACACGTTCAAAACAAAACACAAAGATAATTTATTTCATGTATAATTCACTCTCGGATGTAGTAATTAATCAGTGAAAACGTCATAAAAACCATGATTGACAGGATAAAAGCAATCATCATCAAAATCTTATCGGGAAAATAAATCACACTTTATTTTCAGGGCCTACGTTCCAAACATTTCAGTGTAAAAATAGCACCAAATTTTTAATTTTTTAAAAGGATTTTCATGTGGTTTGCATTGTTGCAAATTTATGTAGATACTTACACAATTTGTAGGGCTCTTTTAAGCATCTTGAGGGCTGAATCGCCCTGTGCCCCTGTGTATTTGTTGTCCACTGAATCCTATTAATACTCAGTCGTGCAAGGAAAATGTCAAATGCTTTAGTTTATATAGATTCTTACACAATTTGTAGGGCTCTTTTAAGCGTCTCGAGGGCTGAATTGCCCGGAGCCCCTGTGTATTTTCCCCCACTAAATCTTATTTATACTCAGTCCTGCAAGCACAATGTCAAATACTTCATATAATTTTCTCCAGTCGCATAGGCTACATGCTTGTAGCGATGCAGCGTTCATATTTCCACTAAATGCCGAATGGCCTAATAGATTGGGACAATTTGCCGGGAAATGGCTTTGTGAATTTGAACGGTTCATGAATACTGAATACATCCATCATTTATAAGTGGGTCACTGTGTAACCTCATAATGGTCAGTTTAAATAGATCTAAATAATATATGTGAATTTAACTTGATTTTGAATGAATTCTATCTTGATGATTTTATACTTGGATAGATAGCGCATGGATAAGGGTTGCTATATTGTTGGAAGCGAGTTCATACATTATCTCTTTTCCATGCAGGCAAAACCCTGTATTATAATTTTGTCCATCGTATTTGTTATTGTAGTTCGGGCCTTCTGTACGTGTTCCCCAAATTTCAGATTTTAATCATTATTTAAATTTTGGGAATTTGTAATAGTTTTGAATAAAAGAAAACTACTCGTTTTGTTTACAGGGCTTCCAATTTGTTAACATGATCATATCTGAATTTACAAAAATAGAAAAGCCCTCTTTATCAATCAACCATATTATGTGCTATTAACAATTATGAAAGGTGTGTGGAATGCCTGTGACGATAACATAATTATTCAAGGAATCACTTTAATGATGATATTTAGGCTGGTATGTGTTGCAAAATTAGCACAAGATTGTGTCGTAATGAGGCATGCATTGTGTAACGTATTTAGCATGGGCTTGCCGCTTATAGCGCATCAAATTATATTTCTAATGAAAACACAGCCTCATTAATTTCCCTTAAGATGGTACAGTGGCTCGACGCATTCTATTTTCATGGTTATTAGATTCTATTTTGGTATTAGATTAGATAGAAAAGGCTCTTTATTATATTTAAATAAGATGCCATATATTTTAGTTGTTAATTATTTTAGGTATTATCTCTTTATTAGACCTGCTATTTTGGTATTAAATTGGATAGAAATTCTCCACTTATGTAATAATTTAGATGTAATGCATTGTAATTGTATATATTATTAACATTATATGCATGATTAATGATGATATATCCTTGCATTCTGTTTGTAAGTGTAAATCACTAGATCCCTTTAAAATGTTACAAAGTATACTTAGAAGGAAGAAACACAAGCTCGTTACGTTTTGTCCCCAAGCAATTACAAAAGTAAATTGCCAAGTAATTTTCCTGTCTCAACCAAACCCATTTTGACTTCTATACACTGTTTTACCAGCTTTTGCATATTCAGGCTCTTGTTTGCAAAAATTATAAATATTTCTTAAATACTAATCAGAAATAACTCATCATTAGGTTTGATTTAATACAAACACCACCATGGAAAATAAAAATACTCGGTGAAGTTATGGTCACTTTATATGTGACCGGCTATAGCAAAAAATCAAAAATATAGCAAAAATCAAAATGTAGATTTTCATACCATTAGAAAGGCCTCATTTACAAGCTTTCATTTGATGCTTTGTTCTAACAAATTGGTCAATAATTGGCTTAGATATGAGTGTTTCAATTTTACAATCATAAGTCTTTTACACACATTATGTGAACTTAAAGTTAAAATGCCCATTTCTTCAAAACATGAATTACCGACAAGTGCAGGGTTTTGCTATAGCCGGTCACATATATGTTGCTGATGTGTAAAATTGAATGTATATTTTCCTCTTTATTTATATAAACCTGTCCATCTATGTGTTGACCAGAACCCATGTTATGGCGCTACCTAAAAATACATGTTCATGTTTGCTGTCCATACATACATGTACATTCCTTTCTCTCTTTTTTTATTTTTAAAATACTGTAGGGCTTCCTTCAAAATCATTACCTGCCCAGGGACAATATCCCACCGTTCAGCAATTTGATTTGTGTACACGGTAGTCTAAGTTCAAGCATTTAGTCTTTAAAGGTTATATTGTTTTAATGGTGGAATGGTATTGCATGAGGTTCTTTTTCTGTTTCGATAATTCTGTATGCATCTTATAATCCAAATGGTCACTTTTAAAGACATGAGTAATTCATCAGTTTGAAATAATAGGATTTGGTATTCTTTTCTATGACAATTACTGAATATGTATGATGATGTGTTTGAATAACTTAGAACACATTTTACCATGATATACATGTAGCATTCCCATGTTTGGCCGATGAAAAAAATTACTTTAAATAGTATATTAATTTCACTTTTGTATTAACTATAAGTAGGGTTATTTTTGGAATATTAATTGTAATATGTTTACAATTGGCAAACAGAAAAATTGGTAGGACAAACCCAAATGAAGCCTGCAAACAGACTAACTCCTGTCATTGCTGTTCTGTGGGATGGGCTGCTAACGAACTGGACTTGACACTAATGGCCTTACCGTTTGATGGTTTAGATGTGCTGTCCAAGTCAGAACACTCTTTCAGTCCCATATGGCTATTTTAGTGTCATCCTTATGGATGCGATATCCAAGCTTTATAAAGGAATCCTGGACATTTCTAGAAATTGGTTACCTTTATTCAAGCCTCCGCACTAACTTTTTTCTGTACTGGGCCGTTCGGGAAAGTAAAATCATACATGTTGACATTTTACTTGCCCTCTTACAACTATATGAGATTTACTCGTATGAAATTACATTGTTCTCTCGTAGCTGAACAATTATTTAGTTGCCCGATCGGACAAGCAAACTAGACAATTTATCAATCTTTACTTGCCCGACCCCAATTTTAATTTGCCCCGGGCAAGCGGGCAACTGCTAGTGCTAGTGTCTTTTTGATAGAGCTTTGCATCTAGTCAGATTTTAAAAAACTGGACTTGACACTCATGGCCTAACCATTTTAAGATTTGATGGGCTACTCAGAATCAAAGTGCTGTAACAGTCCCGTCCACCTATTTTAGTGTCTGGTGTTTCAAAAGGGATCATGAGCATTGCTACATGACAAAATGTATATGACGTAAGCAATACGTGTTGAGTAATCTCAGTCACTTTTTTAGCAGCTAATGTGGTCAGATTTGAAAGCAACGAACTGGATTTGACACTAATGGCCTAACCATTTGAAGATTTGATGCACTACTCAGATAGTCAAAGTACTGTAACAGACCCATTCAGCTATTTTTGTGTCATCTTCAAGGATAGAGTGTATATGACACCATGAATATGTTATGTGTTTCCAGGAGTGAGAAGGTAGAATGCATCGCATTGCACATCCTATTGAATAACTTAATTTGTATTCTGTTGGTCCTATTTTTATCTACATGTGAAAGGCACACGTTTTCATTCTTAACATGTATGCATAATAGATGACTCATACCATTTCTTTAGCGGGTAATAAGTTGGCAGAAGTTGGCCTTTTTTGTTGATTAATCCATATGATATGAACAAAATGAATTTAAGTATTAAAAACCCTATTATTTTTAGTTGGTCAGTTGTAGATGATGTTCATATGAAACAAACATTTAATATGAAATGTTTCCACGCTACTTAACAAAAATGAAATACTAAACCAGAAAAAACAAATTGTCAAATATGACTTAATATGTGTGAAATGATTTATTCATGAATAACAGAAGCCCTATATATCCAGTTCATTACATTCTGAACTGAGGCACAAACTGTTACCAAGACAAGTAGATTAAGTTTCATGTTTGCTGGAAATGAAGTGAAAATGAAATACAATAATGAAATGCAAGAAATAACACCAAGTGAGTGGACTTTTATATTAAGGCCATTCGACTCATAATTGTGCTGTCAGATTCTTAATGAAAGCTCTTCCATCAAATTTGATTTGTGCGGTTGTATTACAAATGATTTAAGAATTAAATTTGTAAGGTTTAAGTATTAAAGGGGGGGGGGAACAGTGAATATTGCTTCTGAGTTCTTTCATATCCATTTTTCTTGGTAAATTTAAAATGGCAAAACTGACCAGAAATATATAAAAATAGATGGAAATGACCAATATAAAATGGAACTGAAATTTTCTGTAATACACAGATGTCTTCTGAAGTGTTTGTGAGTGGTGATTATGTGTCTTTGAGTGCATACATGTGTTCTATAAGCAAGCCTTCACACTAACATTTTTTCAGTACTGACTGGCCCCTTTGGGCTAGTAAAATAAAAATAAAAATTTAAATTTGACTTGCCCCAAGATGAGATGTACTTGCCCTCTTACTTCTAGATATTATGTTACTGTTCTCTTGTAATTGATCAATTATTTAGTTGCCCAGACTGCCCAAGCAAACTAGACAATTTATTCAATTTTACTTGCCCGACACTAATTTTTACTTAACCCGGGCAAGCGGGCAAGTGCTAGTGTGGATAGGGGTGCATTAAGTGTGGATAGGGGTTAGGCAGGTCAGAGCATATTTACTACATGTAGTTCTAATCCTATTTTGCATCTATTTTGGTGCGACCAGAGAGGTGGGAAGTCTTCCCACCTCTCTGGTGCGACTATGGCCGAGGGTTGTGTTTCTTAAAGAAGAGTTCAAGTTGGAATTGGAATGCAGAGGCATCGATCATGGTTGTATATTTCCTCTGGTTTGTGGAGCGTGACTTTTAGATGAATTATGTATGACTGTCACTGTCAGTGTGTGTTTACAAAAGGGAAATAAAATGTGTGTGTATGTGTGTGTGTGTATTTATATGTTTTTGTGCATGTGTTTGTGTGTTTGCTGTGTGTGGGTTTACTGTACCCGAGTGTGTATATTTCTTGTGTGTCTGTCTTTGTGTGTGTGTACATTCGTGAGGTTGTGTATCTGTTAGGTACATGTCTGTGTGTGTGTATTTGTTGTTTGTTTGTCCGTTTATATGTGCGTAACTGTTGGGGGATGGGGGTTCGATGGTGCAAAGAGACATCCCTGCTGGATGTTTTGTTTATTTGATGAGACATGACTGCGAGAGACGGGTATGTGCTTTTTGCAGAGGCTTTGACATTTAAGCAAATCATTCATGTCTAAGATGTTTATTCCCCATGGTTGCTTGTCGGCAGTTTAACGAATGTGTTATTTCAAGTTGTAGATTGGTGAAGAAAAACACTGCAGAAAACTGCTTGTCAAGTGAAAAAATGCATTGAAACAAAAAACATTGGTATGCAGCGTTATGTGCTCCGTTAACTTCAACTGCCAAAATAATCCCAGGGAGGCACAAATACTCTGGATGAGAATTTAAGAATTCACAACAAAACATTAATGTCACATGATCAATAGATGATGAATGCTTTTTAGCAGCTACATTGTACATGCTTTTAAAGGTTGGCTGACAAGAAAACTACCTAAAAATTGTGTTTTACTGTATCTAAGGTAGATTTTCATGAAGATTACTATAAATAAAAACATTTTCCGCGTCGGAAAACCCAGTAAAATAAAAAAATTGAGTCCGGGCGAAGAAAAATGACGTCATCTTTGTGACGTCACATGCAGGCAAACGCTGTATAGCTCGGTCATAGACGTACACGCTGAGTGCAATACTCACGTTAACAGAGAGATATTATTTCAATTTTTTTACTTCAATATTTGCAAACATTTGTTAAAGTTTATATCGTGGACGATCTACACTCAGATGTGTTGCTGCAAGCTGCTATAATTCATTTCTTAGGAATTTTCAGTTAAGCCTCAATTTACAAGCAAAAACAAGTTTGTTTTACTAGCAAGTCATAGGCTCTGCATGTAAACCATGCACGTTCCTCCGTGTTGTGGTCTGCTTGTGATGTCATGATCCGGGTTGCACTTGCGCACATTCCCGCTCCGCTATAAATAACTTTTTTAGCAGCATGGAACGCCGATGCGAAAACAAGCAAAAAAGTTGCATGAAATTTACCTTTTTTGCCCAACTTAAGGATTTCTTTGAAAAAAAGAGTGTGGTATATCAATATAGGCACATATTTAAAGCTATAAACCTGAATCAAAGCCGGGATTTCACCATACCTTTAAGCAATTCCATGAATGTAGCTGATAAACATTTCATTATGCCATTCTTCACTTTGCTTGGCTGCAACTTCAAGGCTAAAGTATAAGGGTACCTCGTGGATACTTGCATTGAAAAACATCACCGATACTCCGAAAGAGCCCCTGAAATTCCAGTGAATGTCCTAGAGTGGGATTAAAAAACAATAATACCCGGTATGCTATTGAATGCATCATTCAACGATGCGTAATAATTGTACGTATCAAATTAATTCAGTCAGGCTTGTCACCGTGCAAGTAGCCTCCAGGAAATGGTGTTTTTTCCTCAGTTTATTAAAAAAAATAAAGGGGAGAGATCACTTTATTTTCAAACTTCGGAATTGTTGCTGTCAAATTCCACATATCTCAGACCTCAGAAGCAAAGCTAATAGCGGTTCATCACCGTACATTAATGTTTTAGAATAGGAAATTGACATAGACTACCAAGATATAAAGGTTTATATTAATTAGAAGATTCCTTGCAGGTGCATTTTTAGAACTTATTAGTCTTGGGTTATGTTACAATACTTTCGTCTAGCCCAGAATCAGGTTTTCAAAATGTGTATCAGGCTTTGTAATCATGAGCCTGATATTTGTTTCAAAACATGTATACAATACTCTGCTAAACATAATCGACCTCATCTCATAATACAAATCCATTAATTCTTTAATTATTAGAGGGGTACAAAATAAATAGTTCATCAGTATTGTAATGTTGCAGTACCAAGTGGGTATGGTTCTAAACTGTTCTCATTCTCAATAATACAATTCTACCCAATGATATTATGATTTTAGGCTGAATGATTCTCATGTGCTCTTAAAAAATCAACACAAGCAGTACATAATTTGTTTTCAGTCAATCTTTTTTTTGTTAACAAACAAAATAGTTTTCACATGTACATGTGTGGTCATGTAGACCTGTCATAAAAAGGCGAGATAATCATAATCTATTCAGGAAATTGTTGGCTTTAGTACCGCAGATAGTCGCTAATGAAAGCAAATGCGTTCGCACCTCTCTGGATAACTGCCGAGTAAATATCGTATCCCCGAACGAGTTGTCCGTATGACAAGTTTCAGGAAACTATTAATTTACAGTCACATCCCACGTGTGTGGGGTATGTGTCAATCGCTTGCTCACTCCGCAAATTGAATTACATGAAATGGGCACCGACAATTCTGGGATGCTTGCCATGAAAGTAACAAATTGCGCAAGTTGAGGATTGCTATCGTTTAGCCAGATAGGGAAGTAGAAGTGTAAGGTTGCTTAAAAGTCGGCTCTAACCCTCTGCCAAGGAACGTGGTTCCTTTGCACTGTGTGCGCCTAACAAGCGATTGGCTGGAATACTCCCTAGGGAGTGGAAAATGTGAATGTTGTGTGCAGGAATGATTGCAGTGTGTATCTGTTATTGTTAACAGCCCTGGTAATAATAATAGTGCTTAGATGCTCATCGCATTTTGCACACTACACATATCTATTATTGTTATTATTTACCATTGCCTGATTCAAATTTACATGAAATGGGCACCGAAAAATCTGGGATGCTTGCCATGAAAGTAACAATTTGCGCAAGTAGAGGGTTGCTATCATTCAGCCAGCTAGGGAAGTAGAAGTGTAAGGTTGCTAAAAAGGCGGTAATTGTCCAGCTCTAACCCTCTGCCAGGGAACGTGGTTCTTTTTCACTGTTTGCGCCTAACAAAGCGGTTGGCTGGAATACTCCCTAGGGAGTGGAAAATGTGCATGTTTTGTGCAGGAATGATTGCAGTGTATGTTGGTTGACAGGGGTAATATGATAGTGCTTAGATTCTCATTGCAATGTGCACGCAATAAATATTGATTAATATTGTTTTTATTTACCATTGCCTGATTCAAAGAACAAGTTGTTTTAAGAACTACAGTCGAACCTGCTCTATCAACCACCTGTCTAGATACAGACCACCTGCCTTTAAAGGGACTTAGTAACATTGTCCAAATCCTCAAAATGAAATTTTCATTCTAGCGGTTCCCTCATACCTTGTTGTATTCATATTAACAATAAAATCATGGGACAAGTTTCGGTTTTTCAAATTTCCCTTTCCTTACAAAGATATGTACGATCGAAGTATTCATATAAGAAAAACTCCCCCGGAGTTTTTCTTACCATGTACAAAGTGAGTGCAGTGAGTTAGTGAATATGACTTTGCATTTTTGCTCATAACTTGGCCATGCAATGTCCATTTGACTTGAAATTTTCACACAATACCCTGTGGACATAAGAGATAACAACATTATACATTGCATCAACAATTCATCACTTTTTGCACATGTCAACAAAGTTACTAGATCCCTTTAAGCACCAACTTTTCTGTTATTATTACATTAATAAAACCATTTTTATTGTTGCCAATAATATTATTTTCTTTAGTGGTATTTATAGACAGGTCTAACTGTATTACTATGGTCTAACAAAGGTATGTGACACCACTTCTTTGAACAGTTCTCAATTTTGTTCCCCAACTATGTATTAAGAAGGGCAATACTCAATTATATTTTTCTTTCTCGTTTCAGAATGAGCCTATCCCATAAGCCCCTGCGGCAGATGTCGTTATCCAACGAGGATCTGGCCAATGGGGGCAGTGCCAGCAAGACCAAGTCTAGTAGCCAACGGGACCGGGACAAGAGTCCACACCCGACCTCCAAGTCCCGGAGTGTTCGCAAGCCCAGCAACTCCGAGTCCAGGTCTAGGGCTGGCACTGGCACTGGCACTGACACAGGCACCAGCACAAATGGAAATGTAAGTGCAAACTTCGTTGACAGATAATCTGTTTTTATTTGAGTCCTTGATGAATATGATGAATAAGATGAATAATATATATGCAAGAACAAATTCTTGATCAATTCACTACTAGATTTTGCAATACCCATAGAGTTCATACAGGGCACACCAACAAAATGAAAACAGGAAACTACAAAGAAGGCCAAATGGCCTTGAGGAGGCGTAGTTCCCCGAGCATGCTTAAAGACAGAACTTATGGGCTCCGTGGCAGAAAGAGTTGCAGTCGATTGTACATTTGCAATTAATTGCAAGTCGGATCTTGTGACTATTAAAATGCACAAATCTGATTGGTTCAAATGTGCATATTTTCTGACTTGCAAGTAATTGCAACTTTGCAATTGATTGCAAGTCTTTCTGCAACGGGACCCTTGTGACTAAATGCACAAATCTGATTGGTTCAAATGTGCATATTTTCTGACTTGCAAGTAATTGCAACTTTACAACTGATTGCAACTCTTTCTGCAACGGGCCCAGATATAGATAGTTGCACAAATTTAGATGATTTTCAAAAAAATATATAATTAAGCATTCATATATTCAGGTTTCACAGCCAATTTGAAATATATATTTTTGCAAACATTTGTTGATGATTAGTCGGGTAAGAATGAAAAAATTGGCATTGCATCATGGTCCCGTTGCAAGAAGAGGTACAATCGAGTGTAAGTTACAATAAATTGTAAGTCAGAAAATGTGCGTTTCAACCAATCAGATTTTTGCATTTAGAACACATGATCTGACTTACAATTGATTATATCTCTTTCTGCAACGGGGTCCTAATGTATGTAGTCATGTGCGGATAAGCTTTCACTGTCGGTGACACTAGAAGGTCTGTTTTTTAAAAATATGAACATGTTCCCTTCTAGATTTTGCAATCCCCATGGAGTTAATACAGGGCCCACCAGGTTCATGTGGGCAATGGGTTTAGATATAAAGTTTAAGCAATGTTCATTAGCCTTGCTTTTTGTAAAACCTGTATACAGACAAGCTGCGTCACAAAAATGTTGGTGTGCATAATAATAATAAAAATAATAGTAATAATAAGCATTATAAAGCGATCATCTATCTAGGTAACCTATTCCATTATACAATGTACAAGAGCATGTTATCACTAATGTTGTTTTTATGTGCCCTATCATGAGCTAATGGCTTGTAAAATCTCTCATTTATGTTCAGGGGATATAAAGTCAATTAGCCATTTGGTGAATCAATTACGTCCTGTATTACTGAAATTAGAGATCATTTAGCCTGCCTAATGATAAAAGCATTGTGCTGTGACGTTCTATACTTGTGGATGTGGATGTGGTGTGGCAAGATTGGTAGAACCCATCGCGTTTGTCCTTCAGCAAGACAATTTGTGTCCGGCTATAGCAAAAACCCGGTAAAAATCAAATGCATATTTTCACACCATTAGAAAGGCCTCATCACAAGCTTACATTTGATGCTTTGTTCTTACTAATTGGTCAATAATTGGCGAAGGTATGATTGTTTCAATTTTACACACATTGTGTGAACTTAAAATGCCCATTTCTTCAAAACATGAATTACCGACAAGGTCGGGTCACATTTATCCTACCCAGGGGTAGAGGTGTCGATTTCGGGAGTATTTACCTCCCGGGACTCGCGCTAAATTTTCGGGCGAGTCACGGGTACCCGAAATTTACCCATTTGTTGATTTCGCTATCGGCATGTCACGCCAGCTGGGAAAACATGTTCATTCAAGTGACACAAATGCAGCGCATTTTTGTCACTTGAATGAACTTGATAACTCTTGCGTTCAATGAGGGGACTTTTTTTCTTTCTTCCGGGATATCGAGTATTGATTTTTGCGCCCGGGACTCGACATTTTTCGGCGGGACCCGGGTACCCGTGACTCGTCAACAGCACTACCCAGGGGTATAAATGGGGACCGGTAGGAGGTGAAAGCCTTTATGTGAACATGGGCATGTGCCCCTCATGCCCCCCCTCCCCCCTCCCCCCTACCCCCCAGTCGCTACACCAATGGCATGCTTCATGAGGGTATTAACAAAAATAATAGACATTCCGTTAAAAAGTTATTGTTAACAAGGTATTTTACAGCAAATAGGCATTATGTACTTGAAACATACATCAATATGACAGGCAAGCACAAGTTGCATTGTAACTGGTTTAAAATGGGATTACATACTGTTATAAATGTTCTTTGACTATGTCATGAATCATTGCCATGGGGATTATTGATATGATTCAATCCGATTCAATTCGATTCAATAGTGTATTGGTCCAAATCAATGGAAAATTGTTTCATGTTCACAATATCACAGTTGAAAACAATTCATCAATTTGTATAATAAAAACTTCTGAATATCAACATGTAATGACAAAAGCGTTTAAGAAATAACTACAAATTTATGTTGATGAGTGCTAATAGACATGATGATAAAAATGTTGATGATGATGCACATAATGATTGTAAAATGTTTGATGATGTGGATGTGGAGGTGTTGTGGCACGATCGGATAGGCGCTAGACTGCCAAGCACGGGAGCCGGGTTCGAACCCAGATCGATGCCACCAATATAGCACTAGTGTCCTTCAGCAAGGCACTTTATCCACATTGCTGCTCCCCGCCCAGGTGCAATATGGGTACTTGGCATGCATGAGGGTGTCAAAAGCATGAGTGCACTATAAAGTAGCACCTGCTGGAATGCTCCCAAGGGAGTGGAGAAAGTGCACAATATAGTGCGGAAGTGTATCAAATGGCCGAGTTGTACATAGTAATATTAGATGCAGGTCCCTCTGGGAGAACAGAGCAAAAGGAGCACTGAAGAGGCTAACCTGGATAAAGAAGACTACAAAAAAAAAAAAAATGTTAATTTATAAAAAATAAAAAAATTATGATTACATTGTCCATAATATTATCTAGATAACAAACACAATAGAAAAACAATGATTTTGAAAAAAGGAGAAATGCATCAGATATCTGCTGATCAAGTTCACAAGTAAACATTTTCAGGAAAATTATTTTAAAAAGACCCTCTGGTACTTGGTAACAGTAAGCCGTTCACACACACAGAAATCAGCGCGATTCAAATGTTGAAATATGTTGCCTTGTGGACATAAACATTTTGGTAATAATCGTGATTTGTGATGCGAATCGCACTAATTTCTGCGATTTGTTTGAAATAATCGTGATTATTTGCCGCGCACGCTGCGTGTGTGAACGGTCAACAGAAAAATAAAAAGATAGAAATTTGATATCCCATCATGCAAAGCACTGCTGTCATTATGTACACATGTGGTCTAAGCTAACTATGTGATTTTTTTCTATGTGTGAATGGGCGCAAATAATTTTGATCTCGATTCGCACTAATTCGTCTGTGTGAATGGGCGGCCTATTGTGCACTGTTTCCTGGGGCGTACCAGGTACGGAAGTTTAATTGGTATTAACGTCATCTATCAATTGACTGGGCAGAAGATATAGAATTGTATAGTTGTTGATATTACAAATTTGTTTGCATTACTTTGCTTTGTCTGACAATTGACTTGTTGATTTTGTTTATTTACGGTTGCATTCGATCATTGAGATAATGAAAAAAAATGATTATAAGGGGCACACGATTATAAGGGGCACACTATAGTTTGTATTTCTTTCTGTTTTTCAATTATTTTTCCCCTCATGTTTTGATTTCTTCAAATTATTATCCCCCTGTAGCTACCCCACTGGTGTGATGTGTGATCGTGTGAATTTTGATTGATAAAAAATAATATTTGTATGTGGAGTAAGCATCTAATTCCGAGTTTAATGAAAAATGAAGGTTGATGTGAGATGACATTTCATTGTCCATGTTTACACGGCCTTCGCTGGAATCAATGTGCAACATGATTACATTGGGTAGTCTATGTCACCAGACTCAGAGCTTCATCACGTAACAATTTGGTCAGAAATAATTATCTTTATAGATTTCTCATGTAGTAAAAAATGGCATGAGGCATCAAATATTGAATACAATTTAATAGATATTGTGTTGCTTGAGCAATATACATCTGGAATAATACATAAGGAAAATATGTGTCATGGAGGCAATTTGAGTCGCGGAGAGGTGGGAGGGTGTGGAAAAAATATGGACCATGTGAAATATGGGGGATAACTGAATAACTTTGCATTGGTACTATTAAAACCGTGCATGATTTTGTTATAGTACATTGGTCATGTTGGCCGGATGTATTGTTGGACCCTTTGGGCCCTTTATAGTGGATATGTGTGTCTGTGAGTGATTGTAAGAATATTACTGGGTGGGGATCCTCTCCGAGTGATTTTGAAATACTTTTGAGGGAAGATTATGTCTCAGGACTTATGATTGTTTTTCACGAAAAAGCATTTCAAATCCTGAGGGAATATTCCACGATGTTCAAAGTTATATGTTCTGAAATGTTATATCGGAAGGAAATTTAACCATCTATAGGTGAACACAACCATTATCTTCAGTTGATCATTAGCCAGTGCTCGAAATTATAGGCCCGCTGGCCCGGGCCATTAAAAATTAGCTCCGGGCCACCAAATTTCATTGATCCTAAATTCTACTGGCCCGTTCGGGCAACCAAATTTAGCAGAATTTGTTATGTTTTTCTATGTTTGGGGCCACCAGATTTAGGTTTTGGGCCACTTAAAGTTGAACAATCTTGTTTTTACTTGCCCGACTGGGCCTCAAGGCAAAAAAGTTAATTTCTAGCATTGCATTAGCGGATCTTAGGAGTGGAAAATACACTTCTTCGGGGGAACATACTGTATTAATTTTGAAATCACATGATGTAGCCAATCAATGACTTATATTTGACTAATTCATATAACAATATACATGTAGGTATACAACTATACAAAAGTCTTTGTGGTTTTGCAATGCACTCATTAAAAATGTATTTTCCTGCGGATGGGATTATTTACGTTGATCGGCTTTCCAAAGTCCCACGTATTCCTCTTTCGATTATACAGACAATCCATCTCACATTTCAGCCCCCGTGATCTACCTAGCATTAAATATTTATCTCCTCTGCAACTGACTCGTGTCGGTGACGTATGGGTTGACCACGTATGTAAAGACTTTGGGATTCTTAAAGAAGTTCTTGAATTCTGTCATCTTCTTTACCTTTACAGCTTAGTGGAAATAAACTACACAGAGGCTCAGGATAAATTAGCACCTCACGATGCCTAGAATATCCCCAGAATTGAATTATGATCAAGTGTCCATCCATATAATTTCATAGAGTTTATGCTGGAAGGCTGAAAGTAGCCCGCACCCCCCCCCCCCTCTCCCCCCCCCCCTGCCGCTCATTTCCCCATCCCCTTCTCTATATCTGCAATTGATGGATTTGCTGAATATTCCACCCACGTCCACCCCCCCCCCCCCACCCACCCACCCACCCACCCACCCCCTCTCTCTCGAGAAACAAACAAACACACACGACACAAAAACAATAACTTTAAATTTGTTGGCTGAGAGAAAAATGCTCTAGTAGTCTTGCCTTTGATATTTACAAATGTGTTTTACAAAGGCTAAAATCGTGATGAAATGCAGCTGGTTTATAAAATGCCAATTGATTATCGAGATGTTGATTTGAATTTGTACATTGGAAAGTACAAGTAGAAGTGTTCTAAACACTGACATTTTACAGCAAATTCTCTCTCCAGAAACAAACAAACACACATACACAACACAAATTGTAAAAACAATAACTTTAATTTGTTGGCTGAGAGAAAAATACTCTAGTCTTGCCTTTTGATATTTACAAATGTGTTTTACAAAGGCTAAAAAAGGAATGAAATGCAGCTGGTTTAAATCCCAATTGATTATGATTGAGATGTTGATTTGAATTTGTACATAATTTGCAAGTAGAAGTAGAAGTGTTATAGCAAAATGGGAAATATTGAATGTTTGGAAAGCACAAAGTATTTCTGTGTCTTGCTGACAGTTTTTCATGGCAATAGTGTTTACAGATTTAATAAACATTTTTTTGTTATGCATTTTCACCTTTATAAGAAAGCAATTTCTGTTGAGTAGCAAACTGCAATGCCTTGCAATGTACACTGTATATGATGTTATATATCAATACAGGCTGTACATTTGTTACTGAAATCAATTTGTTTTAATATACCTTTTGATGCTTTTCAACTGTGTAAGAAAGCAATTTTATAGGAGTAGCCAAATGCAATGCCATGCAATGTACACCAAGCACGATGTGAATTATCCAATTTCCATACACGGTTAGGGAAATCAAAAGGTCAAGAATGTTGATTCTTTGAATGTCAATCTCAGTATAAGAATTTAAGATCTTTTCTGAGAAAGCCAAAAAGAAACACACACACAATATGCACATGTTACAAAACACGCTCTGAAGTCTGAACACTGATACATCGGTATTCAGTTAATCTGGTATTTATATTTATATTGCATTCCTGTCACAGAGCTGTATCAATTTATTAGATGGACGGACTCGAAAATGAAATGAGTAATTTCATCTCAATATATTTATGTATTACTTATATTAGTATTTATTTTCAATTTATTATTGTTTATGACTCAACTATTTCTGGAGAATATGACTGGATCATCAATTTATGTATATATCTTCATATTCCTTATGTTGATACTCGCGAGTGCAATATTTGTTTTGCCAATATCTAGACTATAGGCACTGCTTTGTCCTTTTGTTTTCATACGTTGAAGATGAAACATTTTCAGTGGAAATCATCTTTTCTTTCTCTTTCTGTTTTTTAACATTCTTCATGTGGTCCCACCTACATGTAATCCCAAATCTGTTTTGAAAATCTGGATAAGTTTTGTTCTTCCATTCGAAATGATACTTTGATGATAAATATTTTTTTGAGTGGAAATCACCACAAATGGGTCATACTCTGGTTCACCTCTGATTCATCAATTTAGGATGAGAAGGCCCATAAATGTATTCACATACCATCCATTTCAACATCTAGTTACATTGTCCAAATCCTCAAAACTTAAATGGAACTCTAGCTGTTCTTTCATACCTTGTCATATTCGTATTAACTTCATTAAATTTCAAATTTCCCTTTCGTTAAAAAGATATTTATGATTGAAGTGTTCGGATTTGAGTCATAACCGTGTACAAAGTCAGTGCAATGAGATAGTGAGTATAACTTTGCATTTTCTCTCATTACTCGGCCATATAAAAAATATCCATTTAACGTGACATTTTCACACATTACTCAGTGGACATTTCAGATCCCAACAACACACATTTCATCAACCATTCATCATTTTTTGCACATGACAACAAATTTTCTAGATCCCTTTAATAGAAGAATGTTTGTAGGATTGTGGAACCCTCTTAATACTAAAAATGTGTTCATTTCTGTGAGTTATAAATGAAACTATTTGTTTCGAAAGTCTTGTTTTTTTTAGTCTGATTGTCTTATTTACATAAAGCTGTGACAATTAAGGTACAACCAAGGAGGTATTAAAGCTTTCTAATACCTCCTTGGTACAACTGAGAATGCACGAGACTAGCTGCAACTAGTCTTGTGCAAGCACCCCAAATTTTGAACATGTTCAAAACTGTCAAACTACAGTCCAGGCCCTTGAAACAGGTTTTTAGTGCTTGGGACCCAGTCCTCTCACATGATGCATTTTACTTATTTTGTTCATTTGTTGCGATGCTAAAGATCGGAAGTTGCATCATGTTTCTTGCTGTGAAACAGCAAAGGTACAGGAAAGGTCTCCATGTAGGAGACCAGCTTTATGATCCCAAATGTGTCAGAGCTACATGTAACTAGTTAATTTCCGCTCTCATTCCGTACATACCAAGATCAACATTGTACTAAACATAAGTTGCTCGTTATTTAGAGCAGGCAATTTACAAAAGGTGTTATATTTCACACTGAACAACAAATAAAACATCAATCACACAAACTAGGACACTTCAATAATACCATAACACAGTGCTCAAAATAAGCAAAGGTGCGCTGGCCCGGGGCCACTAAAAATTTTGTTTTGGGCCACCAAAATTCATTGATGCTTAAAGGGTACCACCACCCAAAAATAATATTCTTATTAAAGAAAGGTAACATCTTTAGTATTCCATTCCATCAACAAGTTCACAAAAATATGTTTCCAGAAAAGAAAAAAAAAATTGGAAACGCATTACCATTCTAAAGCATGCGTTCATGCGGTCTGAATTACGCAGACTGCTATGTGTGCGGTGAATTGCAATGCGTGCAGAGCGAATGAAGCGCCCGGGAATCTATTGTTTACAAACTTGCGCGTGAATAGCTGCATTGGCGCACTCGCAAATGGTTGGCCCGTATGGAACCAGTAAATAGCAGTGGTTCCGTAAGTGGTGGAAATTAATTGCTTTGTTTATGAATTACACAACCCTTTGCAAAATGTTGGGTATCTATTTGATATCACAAAACGGTACCAAAACATATAATAATGTGTTGTTCTTTGCCTGGTGGTCCCCTTTAAGTTTCATGGGCAAGCAAATATGACAGAGTTTGTAATGTTTTTTCTTTGTTTGGGGCCATCAGATTCAAGTTTTGGGCCACTAGACTTTACTTGCCCGACTGAGCCAAAAGGCAAAACAAATTAAATGTCTAGCATGGCAAAACAGCACACTTTATATATGTTATGCCTTGTATTTCATATAAAGAGAAATATGAAAGTTCCAAATGATATTTGGTTTGAATTTTAAAAAGTAGATGGATCACATTCAAAATGCACCTGACTAGCATAATTTAGAAGAATTAGACCAAGGTGAAATGAACACAGTTGTTGACTGTCTTTCATGCATACCAAACAATGGTCTGGTTGAAAGGTACAAGAATAGAGTGAAATCTACACACTTGTTTACTGCATTCCATACATTAGCATGGCTACTGATACAAGAACTAGTTGAAATATACAAGGTTGTTTCCTTTCTTTGGCACATGCCAAACATTCATTCCATGTACATGAGTTGGGCTGAAATTTACAAAGGGAATGTTCAAGAAGAAAAACAAAAACAGGGTGGACATTACAATCTACAGTAGATTCCAATCCAATGAATTAGGTCAGGAGTTTAAAATCTTTATCTTTGACCCAGTTTACTATGCAACATTAACTTACAGGCCAACTCTAAGCATAGGCAATAGACCAATTGTATGTCTTTAAATAGCTAACCCATTCAAAATACTCAGGCTGAGGTATATGGAGAATGCATGTTACAGTACCTTTTGAATGGGGTTAATTTAAATACTAAAAGTCACATGAATAATCAAATAAGGATAACATCTGCAATGTAATTTGTCCAAAAAGAGTACCCATTTAATTAAGGTTACAAAAAGAATGAACATACAGTCACACCTGTGTATAGTGACCACACAGGGAACCAAGAAATGTGACCACCGTAGCAGGTGACTTCTATTCAGACAAGTTCTATAGCATTGTTTTTCTCTGCAGGGGTCAATTTTGGTGACATTCGCTGCTATAGACAGGTGACCTCTATAGACAGGTTCTATAACATTGTTTTCCTATGCAGATGATAAATTTTAGTGGCCGCTATAGGCAGGTTGGCTGCTATAGACAGGTGGCCACTAACACAGGTTTGACGGTTTTGAGAAATATGTAGTTCTTTACCATCTTCAGTAGATTTCACTCCAGTGAATTGCAATAAGAATTTGACTTTTTCTTCTTTGAGCTAGTTCACTATGCACACAAAATGTGTAAGATGTTTGATGTTTAATTTGTGCATGTCTTTTGTGAATCAAATTTAAATCAGGATAAGATCTTAATTGGTATGTATATATCCCCAAATGAATACCAAATTAAATGTATGGAAAGAGTGAGAACAATGAGTTTTATTCACAGTTGTTTACCATCTTCATTACATTCCTATTCAGTGAAGTGGATTTGTGTACTTAAACTTCGCTTTTATTGTCCCAGATCATACACATATTCATAAGAGGAAAGCTAATTTCACGTACCGCACATGAATTCTACCTAATCTGTCATATATCTTATTTTGTTATAGCTCCCTCTGTTGGCCATTGCAAAACGGTTGAAAAGGGAAATATCTGACAGGGACTGTATAGCAGTGGCATACAAGCAATGTATACATTCCCTTTCAGGCTGGCTAAGAAATAATTTATGGAGGCAATCTTGATTTTATATTCATCACTGGCAAGAAGAATATTCATTGTATAATTCTGCATTAATGCAAATTGATGGAATTATGATATCTAGTAATGTCTTTTTAAAAATAATATATTATACATAGATTTAACCACATGTAGTAATCACATGCCATATTTATTATTGATGAAATCCCTGGTTAGTGTACACTCCTCTTTAAAGCCTTTTCTGCCAAAAATGCATCAGCTAGAATTAGTTTCTGGTCTTTGAACTGCACTGAATTTGATTTGACTTTAAAGCAAAATCAACCATTTTTTTTTAAATATAAGAGTTCATGTATTGTATGAAGCTTGTTAATTATTGTAAGGACAGAGGTGAATACGTGGTCACACTCTGCTGTGTAAATTAGATGTTTCCTTGTTGCCAGTTATTACAAGGATGTTTTGTTATTTTCTGGGTAAGCGCCTCCTTTTACCACAAATTCTTCTTGAATCTCACAAAACTCATCTATAGTGGAATTATCCGATACACCATAGTATACCATGGCGTGCACTATAAAATGCAAAGCTAGAAATTAAAGGGATTTAATAACATTGTCAAAATCCACAAAACTTACTTAGAACTCTAGTGGTTCTCTCATACCTTATTGTATTCATATTACCAATAAAAGCGTGGAACATAATTCGATTTGTCAATTTCCCTTTTGTTACAAACATATTTACCATTGAAGTTTTCAGCTTTGTCATTATCCACTGGACAGTTATATGTATTGTGTACAAAGTCAGTGCAATGAGTTAACTATCACTTTGCATGAAATTTCACACATTACCTAGTGGACATATCCGATCACAAAAATACACATTTGAACAACCATTCATCACTTTTTGCACATGTCGACAAAGTTACTAGAAACTCCTGATCCTGGACTAAACAAGAGAAAACAAACACACCTAAAGATGGCTTGCATAGGGTGGTAATTGTAAGCTTACTCCTGACTAATAAGTACCCGCCATGTGTAAATGACTACATACCTATACATGTTTAGAAGTATTTAAAAAACATAGGGGATTTAGGATAAGCTTCTTGAAGGGCTTAATCTGTGATTAGTCATAATGATGACAGTGTTTCATGACTTGGGAAGGTCTTATTAATAAGGATGATAATTAGATCAATTTATAGCGCTTTATAGGATACAATATCATATCTAAGGTTTTTCATTATTATCCTTTTTATACCATTGCCAGCAACAACAAAAAAACACATTTACTATGCAACCAAACAAATGAGCTAGTTTGGAGAGATGCATGCATTTTTACTTTTTTGTGCCAGGCTTGCAAAATTTATATATCAAAAATGACTTGCAAATTGTCAACAATGTTGCAACACAAAACACACCTTTCTCTTGAAGATACAAATTAGACTAGGTAGTAGACACTTTAATTAAACAAACTTTGAGATTAATTAGCACTCTCCCTGTTTTTGGTTTGGTGCATGACTGTACGTTCCAAGGTACATGAACAACAAAACACAGGGAGATTAAAGATGAGCTTCTACGAACAGGCTTAATCTGTGATCAGTCGCAATTAATGGCGGTATTTCCCGGCTGGGGAAGGACTAATTAGCGCGGGAGGGCAGGCGAAGAAAGGGAAAAGGGAGTGGAAATGGAAAATGAACCTAGGGGGGAGTGCCTTCTTATCTTGTTTTTGATGATTCATTTACCAACCCTAACCCCCCAACCCTCGAGAAAGGTTCGAGTGCGAGTTCTTTAATCCGTTATCTGAAGGCGTGTGAGGTCAAAGGAGGAGGCAGGTTATTTGTGGCGTCAAGCACCATCAGAAGTGGTAAAGCTGCTTCTTTCGCTGTGCAGCAAGGAACTACATGTATATTAGCTGTGTTTGGATGACATTTTGTACCTATAGGTATTATATTCTGTATTTGGATGACATTTTTTACCTAGGTATTATATTCTGTATTTGGATGACATTTTGTACCTAGGAATATTTTTAATTAGGACAACACGTTGTACCTAGAGGTATTATATTCTGCATTAGAATGACACTTTGTACCTAGGTATTATATTAGAACTTTATTTTAATGACACTTTGTACCTAGAAATAAAAATTCTGCATATTGAAGAAGGATGATGCTTTGTTCCCCTTCTGTCAACGTGGACTATTCTCTATTTCTATAAGAAACTTTAGGAAGTGCCGGCAACATTTTTGTATTGAACATTTGGAACAGATATTGGGCATATACATCCATTTTTGCTGCCTGGAAGCCTACATTTTGAGGTCAACGCATGGTTGTTCGTTTCGGAGGATGTTGGAGGGACACACGTCATCGCAACCTTTTGCAGAGCGCCTATTTTTCTCCTTGATTTTGTACCAGACGTCTGTGCCAAGTTTTTAGAGGAATGTGAGATTAGGAAACATTGTTTGTACTACGTATCAATCCTTGGATGTGGAATCGTTAAGAGAATTGTTTTGAAAGTTAATGGCTATTCCTTTGTTTTTCTAAAGGACAGACTTGACTTCCAACTAATCGCCTTTTTCTGTCTGATTCTTGGCAAACATTGGTGTGGGAGGCTATTTTATGTCCTACACACCATTACCATGGTTTTCTGGACAACGGCCAATTAAGCGAAAGGGAGAAAGCGGCCTTGCCAATTTGACTGTGCAGCACGATTCCACGTGTGTGTGCAATGATACAGTCACTGTACTGTTTGAGGGATTACATCACGATTCGCACGAAATCCTCCCCTTTCCACGCCACCATTAAGGCCTAATTAAGCGGACAAGGTCTCCGATGGTAATCTGTTAGCACTGCTGGGGGAGTGAGATATTGATCCAAAGATCATTTGCTATTACGCACACTCACAGCCCGAGTGATATGATTTCTATGAATGTTTGTGTTTTTATCGTATGTCAACATAATACCCTGCAATCATTGAACACTCCTATCCGGATTACTGGAATTAATCTTCCTGGATACTTTTTCATATTTTTTGTTTTTCTCTAGCGTGCATATTTGATATTTATATTGAATTATTTTGCTACTTCATCATGCTGATTTAAGACGTATGTTGCTTCCAATGATGTGAATCTCGTGTCACGGTGTCTATTTAACATGTTTGCTGAATTCAAGTGACCCCTTTTTGCACAGATGGAGGAATACATGAATTTGTCTGAGTGGGACTACAGCAAAATTAAATTGTTTGTTTAGCATCTTTAGAATGTGCTATATACTTCATCGACATCATCGCTTGTGTAAAAAAAAAAAACCAAACAACATTTAAGACATTAGTATGTGAATTAATATCATCTTGGGAATTATTGGAAATTTGACATAAAAGGAATACGGCGTTGACTTTGTTCAAAATGTTGGAACAACTATTTCAGAAGTGGTTGCTATGCGGGTGCGATGACAAGCGCAGCACCATGATGGGGCTGTGGTACGAGGTAAGGGAGTATATTTAGAATGCTTTTGTTCTTTTTTTGAATTTCTTATTTTGGTTTGTTTCTTAAAGATACGTTCCGGTCAAGAAAGTGATTTCAATAAGATTTCATTGTTTATGATCAAAATTCATATTTTGATATTAGTAAAGTGATGATGATGTTGATGATAATGACGACAAGATGATGATAATGATGATGATGATTATAATAACGATGATAATGACAACAAGATGATAATAATGATAATGATAATGATGAGATGACGATGAGGACAACCATAGGTATGAAGCACTGTCTTAGTTCATTTCTCATAAATGCTGACGAAATTAAGATATTGAATGAAACGAGTACATCACATTCTTGGTGAATGGTATGGTCATTAACCCCTTGACTACGGGAACCGGGTGGGTTGTGTACAAAGTCTATGGCCCGTATTCACAAAGGAGGTTTGTACAAGCCCCGGTTCAAACCGCGGTTTACATCTATGGAATGCCAATTGTAAACTGATGGAGAGAGAATGTAAATTCCTTACTTGTTAACAATGTTGATGGTACACATTCTCTCTCCATCAGTTTACAATTGGCATTCCATAGATGTAAACCGCGGTTTGAACCAGGGTTTGTACAAACCTCCTTTGTGAATACGGGCCTATGGGGCTTTCAGAAACCTGGAGGGAACAGGTAAATAGTCAGAAGTGTGCATGAAACTAATGAACTACAGATCTGATGATTCAATCTTCGAGTTCAAGTTCCTTAAAAAAAATAAACCATTCGACTCTTGGGGATAACATCTGTGAAAGGCTGCACATAAAACATGATTCATGAAAGCACTCAAATAACCCCTATGGTCCATCAATATTGTTACTCTTACATAATGGACTGATACAATTTGTATTTGGCTCTTTACCCCATAAAGTCACGTACAAACCCAGGCGTCACTGGATTTAGCATGACACATTTAAATTTGTCTTCTTACTCAATAAAATCACATTTAAACCATTATTACTCATCCTACCATTCATATATTAATGAAATAAATGTGGATGTACCAGTGATGAATTATGAAACATTACACTATGATTTATTCTTAAATTATATGCGCATTTAAACCGTGACTTACTGCACCGTGACACATTGATGGCGTAGGAGGAAATTATCAATCATGTGACCTGTGCGGAGTCTTGGATTCATTCTCCTGAACTCTTCACATATTAGCTTGTGGCAATCCACGATCAAGTCTAGCGGTGTTGCGGGTATATTCACACTCACACTATTTGTGCAATTTAATTAAATTTTATCTTCAAAGTGATACATATCTTTTTATAGGAATTTGTATATATTTAAAAAGCATGGATCCAAGAAAATTACATATTAACTTTAGGACTGTAGCCTATTAATGGAGAACGCATGTTATACTAACAATCAAATAATTCTGAAGGGGTTATTGAGGAGTTATTGTAATTACAGAGGCACTACATGTACTGTATCATATGGTAAACATCGATGCCATCAGCCTTGTAATGTGTTAGTGAAATAATTATCAACATACGGCGAAGTCATGAACTGTAAAACATCAATTAAATATTGCATTTCATCGAGCATTTAGGATGCATGCTATCATTCTGAAAACATTTCACGAATGAGAACAGTTCCTGAGTCTGTGTCTGCGAAAAACAGGAGCATAACTCATCGTCTACGAGAAAGGAAGGAAATAGGGGCTAGCGCCCAATTTCCACCTCCCCTCCAGCTGCGATCACGTCTATAAAAAGAACCTGTCCCCGTCTTCACACGTCGTTATGTCATGTCCATCGTCTCGTGCCGTTACGTCATATGCCTGCTGTACCGATCCTTTATTTAGCACATGAGACGGGCCCATGACTTGATCGTATTGTCCCCTCAAATGTCCATTAAAACATGCTCAAATATCAGTACAGTATATTTTCAAGTTTATTAAAGCAAAGTCTGTCACTGTGAACATTCACAAATTGCTCTTGACTATTTCTACTGAACAGGCATAGCATACCATTTTTAGCTCAATGTTTATCATCCCCTCAAATGTTGCTCATAATATAATTAAAGTTAAACTTTAAATCTTCCTTTGCTAGAATCTAATAATTTTGATATTTTGTCATGATATTCATGTCACTCATGTTACATCATACGCCTAGTTTACCTATCCTTTCTTTAGCATGACAGGCACATGATGACACACGCAGTACCCCGGGGTACCGTTGTACCCCGGTATCCCGCGTTGTGTAGCGCCATCTTGTGTCCACTCGAAGTACAACCGTATTGCGTTGTGCATGCAGTGCAGCGCGCGCTTGTATGCACGCTATACCCCGGTACAGCCCTAAAAAATAAATAAATAATTAAATAAAATGGCGGATTTTCGTTTGGTACCCATGGGTACCATTTATGTCATCACATGTGGAACTTGATCGTATTGTCCCTTCAAATTTGTTCTCAAAATCAAGGAGGTATTTGTACCTCCTTGCTTATTAAACAGGCTGAAATTTCAGTACAGTATACATTATTTCACAAGTTAATTTAATATTTAAAACAATGTCTGTCAAATTCATGGTCAAATGTTTTGAGGCACATAACACCAAGGAGCTGATAACACTTCATTTTAGCTCACTGTTATTGTCCCATCAAATGTCACTTGTAACGATCCCTAATGTGTGAAATGTTCTTCTTTTAGAATCTTAAATATGGATATTTGATCAAGAGTATAAGACTGAAAGTAATTTCATTTTAGTTTCAGTCGTTTATTATAACCATTTAAGATTATCCAATATTATAGACAATTTTAACTCGTACCAACAAAACTATTTGTTTGTTATTTTCATACTTGTCAGTGACTGTACAATATGTGAAATTGAAATAGACTTTCAAAACTTTATACTTGGAAATTCTTCACTAGTAAAACTTTCACAAAGCCAAAGGATGTAGAAATTAAACTCGACCCCATAATAACCCATACTGTACTGACCAAAACACTGTAGCAAGCGGTCAAGTTAGTGCCCACAGACACAGATACAATTTCCTGTGTTAATTTGAACAAGTTGTGTGCGCACGTCAGATGACTCCAGCGATATATGCAAAATATTTGTGAATTGCACAACAGTATGTAGTTGTTAACAAATCTTTTGACTTATAGCTGCAGTGTCTATAGAGAATGTGTATTATACCAACTCAAATCATCTAAATTTGTTTAGTAGAGATTACATCAGTGAAAACAAAATACATCGGGGCAAATTCGCCCTCAAAATTACAAAAAGAGCCCCCAAAATCATACAGGAGCCCCTGTAAATCAGTGCAAAACAAATTGTAGAGTGTAATAATCATGCAGGCAGGTATAGATAGCCCCCTAAAATAATTTGTTATTGTTTTCCCTGGCTCACATAACTTGACTCATTTCGATTGCGGTGTACCATGCATGAATGCTACAGTACATCTTGCTCACATACATGTACAGTATGTATTGAAGTTGAAAATTGAAGTTGCAATACTTACCCAGATATTTGCCAGAGAAATGCGTAACGTCTCTGCTATTGCTCCCTCTTGATAACAAGCAAATTCCCGCAGGCACATATATCTGGCAGATTTTGTCAAAATCCTTCAGGTATAGTTGACCTTTTGAGATAATTCTCGAAAAATCCTCGTTCTAACGTGTGTAGATTTGTTGTCTTCGCGATATGATGTAGTTTTTATACTGAGTCAGATACTCTCCAAAAATAATATACTGTATTTGCGATGCAAGTTTGTGTAGCGAAAAGATTGTGAAAGCAAGCTAAGCCAATTCTGTCATTCAGGAAACTCAAACCTCCTAGAATTTCTTCTTTATCAGATCGAAGTAAATCATGCCAAGCTAAGGGATATAGCTGGCTTGGCCGTGTACCACTTACTATAAGTTATTGTAGAGTAGTTGAGTGTAAACATGTAGATTTAAGGTCATCCCTCTGTTTTTGGTTAGGTTTGCAAAACAGTTTATTTAAAACAGAACTCATTTTTTGTTACAAATAATTTCATCAATACTGTCAGCAAACATCGTGCCAAGTTAAGGGAAATAGCTGGCTTGGCCGTGTACAAATTTGGATAAGTTATTGTAGAGTAGTTGTGCATAAACTTAAAGTAAGGTCATCCCACTATCTATCTACAGGTTTACACAACAGATATTAAAAACAGAAATTTAATTTTTTTTCGTTCTCAATAATTTCATCAGTTCCAGCAAAAATTGTGCCAAGTTGAGGGGAATAGTTTGCATGGCCAAGTATAACTTACGACAAAGTTATTGTATCTGTACTTACATGTAAGTGTATACTTCTAGATACATTGTATAAGGGAATCCCAATGTTTTGAATAATTTTACGCAACAGTCATTAGAAACGGGTTATTAATAATTTAGTCAGTACTAGCAAACATTATTTGTATCACTAGCACAATTTTAGCATAATCTTGTGTGTTCAAGATTGATATTGATTCATTTGAAATCATACTACTCGAGGACTTTTTGGCCCATTTGAGTAATCTTCATTATAAGTTATTAAAGAACTATTATGCAATCCACTTATGAAACTTGTTGTGAAACTTGTTATTAAAATAATATTTACTGAAGAGAAATATATTAATCAGCATAAATTGTCCATGAAATTTGCCCATGAAATTCTAACAACGAAAAATGAAAAATGGGCAAAGAAAGAAAGAAACAAAGACGAATGAACCCATAAACATACAGGAAAAGAAGGGAAAATAGCAAAGGAAATGGGATTCCTCCGGGATTCGAAACCGAGACCTTCAGATTGCTAGACTGGCACTCTACCGCCTAAGCTATAGAAAACCCTAGTGCGGTGCTCGTCCCTGAAAACCCTTAATTTTCAATGCTCGTATGGTCAGAAGCTATTATAAACCTGACATAAACCTGAAGGATAGAAATCTACTTGGGGATATACATGTATGCGAGGGATCACCAAAGTGATGCAGCTTTGTTTGTACAGTATAATTATTTAAAAAATAAAGAAGGAAATACTTAACTTGGCAGAGAAGGTGAACATGAGAGTCATACTTAGTACCCTTCTTCCCCTGGTTAGTGGTTAGCGTGTGAGGGGGTGTGATATTTAGCTATAGCTGTTGAGGCCTGATACTCTGTCATGGTAGTTGTGTCATGTCATGTAAATTATGTTTCAAAGGGATCTAGTAACATTGTCAAAATCCACACAAATTCATTAGAAACTTAGTGGTTCTCTCATAACTTGTTGTATTTGTATTACCAATAGAAGCATGGAACAGGTTTTTCCTTCAAATTTCTCTTTCGTTTGAAAGATATTTACGATTGAAGTATTCTGATTTGTAACTATCCACTGGATAGAAATAACTGTGTGTAAAGTCAATGCAATGAATAGCAAATATAACTTTGCATTTTTGCTTATTACTCGGCCATATAACATCCATTTAACATGAATTTTTCACACAATACTCAGGACATACATGTATCAGATCATAAAACTATACATTTTACCAACCATTCATCACTTTCTGCACATGCCAACAAAGTTACTAGATCCCTTTAAATATATATTTGACAGCTAGCATACATATGTGTATGTTACAAGTAGTTATGATAATGAACAAAACGGAGAGGGGATTGAGGTTTAAAGGGATCTAGTAACTTTGTTGACATGTGCAAAAAGTGATGAATGGTTGATGAAATGTATAGTGTTGTTATCTCATATGTCCACAGGGTATTGTGTGAAAATTTCAAGTCAAATGGACATTGCATGGCCAAGTTATGAGCGAAAATGCAAAGTGATATTGGGTGATATTCACTAACTCACTGCATTCACTTTGTACAGGGATGAAAAACTCGCCCGGAGTTTTTCTTATCTGAATACTTCATTCATACATATCTTTGTAACGAAAGGGAAATTTGAAAAACCGAAACCTGTCCCATGATTTTTTTGTTAATACGAATACAACAAGGTATAAGTGAACCGCTAGAATTACAATTTTATTTTGAGGATTTGGACAATGTTACTAAGTCCCTTTAAAAGAACAAAAGATAAATTTTTTTTTTTTTTTACATGTTCATCATGGAATAATTACAGTTTCAAACTGTTTGGAAAATTTTAAGAATTTATTTATTTCAATAGTGATACAGTTGACATACTACTAAGCATTGAAAAGCCTGGTAGAGGAGTCTGGTGTAATGAATTGGTATCTCTTTTCTTTCTTCGCTAACAAGTTGTCATGGTGATGTATGCAGTTGGGATGTAGTTCTGAAGTGGAACACCTCACGTGCCTCAGAATGGAATTTCTAGATAGACCACGCAATATAAATAATGACTATTAAAGAAAAGAAGAAGAAGGGAATACAAAAAAAAGAAGATACTAGCATGTTCATTTCTAAAATAGAAAATATACCCTTTTTTCATTTAAAATGGCCAGAGGTAAAAGTATGCGGTATATATATTGGAAGCATTTTGTCACAACTGAATTTAGCATACACATACAGTAACAAAGTGTGTAGACACTACTAGATAAGAGGAAAGGTATTATGGTCTGAGGTTTGTTACCTAATTATGAGCTTCCTGTGGATGACAGGATGAAATTGTTTGTTGAGGAAGAGAAGGGCGCTAAGTCACTTTTTATACTTCAGAGATAATTATGTTTTAAAGTTTAAAAGCGTTGTAGAAACCCATTTAAGCTCTTTAAAAAAAAAAAATTCCTTAACAAAGTTTAAAATGCTACTTCTTATGAAATACCGATACAGATGAACTTTTTATACTAAAAATTAGAAGAAATCATCTGAAAATTTGGCGTGACATAATAATAATAAATATTCTCGATTTATATAGCGCCTTATATGATTGATAATCATCTCTAAGCGCTTTACAACGATATTATTACCCCCGTCATCAGATACATACTACAATTTATAATCCAGCCCACAAAGTGCATATTTTCCACTCCCTGGGGAGCATTCCAGCCAGGCAACTCGATTTAGCCAAAAATCAACTTAACGTCCTTCTCACTCTCACCTGACTAAATATGACAGAGGAAGACTGAAGAAGCAACTTATAATTAAAGCATGTCACGTTTAAATCCCCCACGCAACCCCACATTGCAAGTTGGACGTGTAGGCAAACTAACGACACCACATCCTGTTATGTAATGACAGATGATCTAAACGTTAAAATGATAAAGCTCTGCTAAAGATCTAGTAACTTGTTGACATGTGCACAAATTTACAAAAGGTTGATAAAATGTGTATTTCTCTGATCTGATATGTCCACTGAGTGATGCGTGAAAATTCCATGTTAAATGTAGGTCATAAGACCGAGAAATGAGCGAAAAATACAAAGTGACATTTGTTAACTCATGATACTAAATTTGTACACAGTTGAAAGTCTCCAACAGAGACTTAAAAATCCAAGTTCCACTTCAATTATAAATATCTTTATATAAACAAAAGAGAAATTCAAAAAACAGAAACCACTTCCGTATCATATATATACTCCAAAATGTCTAAATGTACAACAAGGTATGTGAGAACAGCTAGAGTTCTGAGTAAATTTTGTGGCTTTTGACAATGTTTAATTAGATCCCTTTAAAATTAACATTAATTATAGTAATAATAATAACACATATTTATATTGCACCTTCTAGATCTAGACATTCCATTCGGAGGCTCGTGAGGTGTTACACTTCAGAACTATATCCCAACTGCATACATCTCCATGACAACTTGTTTAGGAAATTAAAAAGGAGTATAATTTACCAAGTCACTACACTAGACTCCTCTACCAGGCTTTTCAACTGTATCACTATTGAAATAAATTATTTCTTTGAATTTTTCCAAACTGATTTAAACTGTGATTATTCCATGATATACATGTAGCATTTTTTGAGGCTCTATTGGAAAGTAGTTTTATTACAAGGCTATGCTCATTGAATTAAATAATGAAAACTTAGTAATGATAAGGGAAACATCACTATAAAATAAAGGGGATGATTTTGAAAGGATTATATTATAAACAATGGGCTATCAGGGAGAGATATTAGAGAGAGAAAATGATCATATAAGAAGGGTAATGTTCAAGTCTTTTAATACAGGATTACAGAGAAAATATATCCTTGGTTTCTATGAAATATGATACACAATACAAAAAAAGAGCCTTACCATATTGGAGGGGATCCTTGGGCTGAAGCTGAAGGTAATTAAGAGATACAATTAACAGTTCAGAAAGTAATTACACCTGAGTTAAGTATTAAAGGAAAGATGTATTGATCCTGTATAGAGTGGTGAAGTGTGATGTCATAAATGATGTCATAAATATTCCTTTAAGAATTTTCTAATTTGGACTTCATTTTCAGGAAGAACATAACAAATAATGTCCAAATACCAAAAATCAAAGGAATATGTTACATATTGGCTGAGATATGTCCATCCGAATGATTTTTTTTGTCAATGGGCAATCAGTGTTATAGCGCACTGGTTCCTAAATTTAGGAACCAGTGCACTATAACACTGACTGCTCATTGAAGTAAAATTAATTCGGATGGGCATATCTCGGCCAATACGTAACCTATTCCTTTGATTTTTGGTATTTTGACATTATTTGTTATGTTCTTTCTGAAAATGAAGTCCAAATTAGAAAATTCTAAAAAAGTGTTTTTATGACGTCATGGCTTCTGTACTCTATTGGTTGTATTATTAAAGAATACCGGGCAAATGTTGCCTTAGTACTAAAAGTGTGTAATTGATTTTCTTTTCAAGTCTTTGAAGAAGCTATAATGTAGTCATTAAAGGTGACAAATTGGGTGATACAGTTCACTTTCACTTTCAACAGCATTTATCAGACCCATTGGCCTGTGAAACAACTTTATTATATTTGGCTTCAATGGTCATAATAATAATAATTAAGTATTGTATAGCCTCTCCAATCTAATTTACAATGGAAATAAGTCCTGTATGTCTTTAAATTTCTTTGTGCAGAAAAGTTGAGTTTAACCCATTCAGGACTGGAACCTAAAATTATACAACTGGGGTCTATGGAGAATGCATGTAATACTGGTCTACCAAAATCAAATATATTTTATGTTGAATAATAGCTATCAAAATTGATCCACTGAAGAGAAATACAATGTTAAGAAACCTGTCTATCAAAGGTAAACTTTCGAGAGTGGTCAGTGCCCTTGCTTCCCTTAGCTTGTCACCATACATTAAATTGATTGTAGTGCTGAAAGGGTTTAGCATGCATGTATATGGGGCAGGAAATATCAAGGAAAAGGTCTGGTGCCGAGTCTACCACCACCCTATTTATAGTCTCCCCCCCCCGAGTTTCCTGTCCCCTCTCTCTTTCCATCGTCATGTGAAAAATCTAAATTTTGCGCCGTTCCTGCAAACAAACAACAGAGCCGAGTCCGGCAGACGGGTCGAGGATGTGTCGTAGGATACATGATTCATACGAGTGACGGTGCTACGTAACTAGTTGGGGCCGCGATGATGACGATGATACACTCACTGAGGAGCTATTCGAATTAAAACTATTCTCTAATCAGGGCAGATTTGCTTGCTAATTAATGCGACCGACTATCTTCACGCCTTCTTTACCCCTTGGTAGACGACGAGAGATCGAAAAATTGATTTGATTTGATTTGATTTGATTTGATTGATGTGCCGGGGGTTTGGTACCGATTCGACACCTCTTTCAAATGTATTTCTTGTTTACGGACTGCCTGGCATTGGTGAGTACTAAACCTCATGTCCCTGGACCTGAGCGAAGGAAAGCCTACTGTAATCCCCTTGCAAACTTTCTGTGTTTACATGATATAGTTAGCCTTGGGTGCTTACATTATTAATGATGTATTTTTCAAATGCTCTCAAAAGAGAGCCTACTGTAATCTCCTTGCAAACTTTCTGCGTGTACATGATATATAGTTAGCCTTGGGCGCTTACATTAATGATGTGTTTTTCCGAAGGCTCTCAAAAGAAAGCCTACCTAAGCCCCTGCGAACTTACAGTGTATACTTGATAGTTGGCCTTCGGAGCTTAATACATTAATAATATGTTTTTCAAAGTTTCCAAAGGAATCCCTAACATAATCCCCTGTGAACTTTCAGTGTAACTTTCAGAGGTTACAGTGTACATTAAAGATGTGCTTTTCAAAGGTTCTATAAAAAGAAAAGCCTACCATAAGCCCCTTGCGAACTTTCAGTGCATACATGATAGTGTTATCTTTTGTGGGTTTCTGTGTACATTCATGATGTGTTTTTCAAAGGTTCCAAAAAAAAGCTTACCATATAATTATAAAGCCCCTGCCATAGCTATTTTCTGGAGGTTACAGTGTGCGCATTAATGATAGGTTTTCCAAAGGTTTTTAAACTTTTGGTGTGCATGTAAGCTTACCCAAGTTGTTTGCTTTTGATATGAATTGATGACCATGATGTTTCTTTAAATATGTGTCTTTGACTCATGTATCAAGCCCATACAAGCTATATAATGTTCATGGACAGTTTTCCCCATGATTAGGGGGGGGGGGGGGGAATGGTAAAAAGTAACATGAACCTTGAACTCTCCCAAAAGCTTAAGCTCTGTCCAAAATCTTATAATAGGCATGCTAAAATCCTATTGTTCTGAAGTTATTTTGAATGACATAGAAAAGCCTTTACAAATGATATAGATTATTTTATATAATATTGGATAATGTTTCAGTATTTAAAATAAAAAATACTCTGGTGTGAATGTTTTGTAAATAAATATGTTTAATATGTAGGTGTTAGTGCGTGTATGAATGGTCAATATGATCGCATTGGTGAGCAAATGGTCAATACGCCCGCATTGATCCATTTAATACCTTTCAAACCTTGCTGTTATAATTCATTAACTGACCGCTGGATTAAGAGGATAAGAGCTGTACACTTTCTATTAATAGTATGTGTGTTCTATAAATGGAAGTCCCATATTTATTTTTAACACGCTTACTGTGCTGCATGCAGACTGCTATTGCACTACACATATTTCATGAAGGGTATTTTGTGAAGATTGATGATGTATATTCAAATTCATTCATTCAAAATTTGAATTTTGAATTTGAATGATGTAATATATCATATAATATACATTATTATGTATACAAGGTAAATATGAATACATTTTTAATTAGAACAAAATATATTTGTAATTATTGGTTTTTATAAATAGAATGAAACAAATGAATGAAACATCCAACTTCTTTTTTTATTAAACATGTAACTTAAAGGTAACGTTGAGTATTGGTAATTTCCAAAGTGCCCCCCAAAAATTAATTGTAACGGATTTGGTTGATTTCAATTCCATATGAAAGATCATCGAAAAAAACATGGGAAATAATAATAATTCCCATTCAAATGCTCTAATTGTTGTGAAATTTGCTTTCAAAATATTTATAAAAGTGATTGACGTCCGGCCATCACTTTTTAGAGAACGCTAGCGCGAGGCGCAAGCGTTCTAGGTCCTCCGATGCGAAAGGCGAACGGCGATTGCGATACACATGAATATGCGCGGTAACTATTACCGCGCATTACAGTCTCGTATTAGGAGGACCTAGAACGCTAGCGCTTCTCTCTAAAGTTAATTTGACACTTGAGTTGTAACGGCTCTTTTTGAATGATAACAGGGGTTTTACTTTGTCGTTTGTAATTGTGTATACTTTTCGAGTATGGTGAAGTTATAACTATTAGTTTGTACCGTAATCGTGCAGGTTTTGGTTACTAAAGTTAAGTTTGACCAATACTCAACGTTACCTTTAATGTCATAAAAGTTACATTTTATTAACACTGTCTAGTTATTTCCACATGGCTCTCAGTTAAACACACATTTATTATAGATATATGTAATTTATAGCTGTCAGCGGCAATAATTTGGTAAATTTACCACAGCTAACATGATTATGCTAGGTTTTTGGTTTTTCCATGTGACGACGGCTCCACACCTACGTTCGCAGGAAATTTAATACAAACGCACCCTAAAGCTGGGCCAGAAACTCTATATTTTGCTACCTCACAATTCAAATTAATGGATTAAAAGAAATAAAAGCTTTCACAGGAAATATGTATTACTTTTAATATCCAGATTAGTTTTCACGAAGAAAGTACCGAGTTTTGATGGAGCGGATCAAGTCACAACTAATCCAATATTTTTGTGTTGCATGTCATCTGATCTGTGTGACTTTTATTCATAGTTTTCATGTACTTTTTTACTCCCTAAACTTGATAACCAAAACAAATCACAGCTGACTAGACAGGAAATATAGATTGCTTTAATTATAAAACCTGTCACTGTCACTTTAAAAGGTCAGTTTTCATATAAATAGTTATAATCATTAATCAATGTATATTTTCAATTCGCCAATTCTGTATTCCCAAATGCTGTGTTAATATGTGTGTGTATCATTTGTGATGTCTAGCATCGTATGACTGTCATGTTTTCTTTTGTTTAGGGCCACCAGATTCAATTTTTGTTCTATTAAAATTTGATATGCATTGATTTTACTTGCCCGATATGGTGATACGGCTACAAAGGAAACATTTTAATTTCCAGCATTTAAATAATCCATGTACAGTATTTTATTGAAAACACATTATAATCAATGCTAATGTATTTGATGTATGTGCTGTTTTGTTTTGTTACTTTATATTGAGTTTTTTTTAACATTTATACCTCCGTTTTCTGTTCAGAGCTTAGAACGTTTTGTATTGAGCGCTATATAAATGTTGTATAATAATATTATTATTATTGTTGTCATAATTATGGAGAATTTGTCCCATGGGCTGTTTTAAAAGGGTTAAATGTGTGTTTAGAATCCTGTTAGCCTAGCCAGGGAATATTTAGCAAATTGACTCATTGGTTTTGAAAGGTCACGACATGTCCGAACATATGGCGCAATGACGGTGTTAAAGTTGTGTCCTCAAGCAAGCTGTCGATCTTTGTTGTCAAACATACCATCATGCAATAGATCCTTGATACTTTGGTTTTATTTAATATTATTATTACTAGGCATTTAGCTTCGCTATTCATAATAAACTATATCACAGCATCTTCAATAATGTGCAATATAACAACAAATCAGAAAAAATCGAACAAACAACAAATTTGTTTACATTTTTAAACATTTTTGTAACAAAATTTGTTAAATTTTGTTAAATTTTTTTGTTTTTGTTTTTACTTGTAGAAATGTGAAGAGACATATATATTTACAAACAAACAAACAAACACATACAGTACTCATGAAAATAAACAAACAGACCCAAAGCATCCAAATATGGTGTTCTGAAGCAAGTGTATTTAAATAATAGATCTTGATAACTTCACACTATAGTCTAACCTGTGTATAGAGGCCACATAATGGGAAACAAAAAAGTGACCACTGTAGACAGGCTACCTCTATAGAGAGGTTCCTCTGCAGGGGATCACTTTTGGTGGTCACTATAGCAGGTTTGCTGTGCACAATAGACAGGTGCCCGCTAAGAAAGGTTTTACTGTATTTTGATGATGTACTTTCAAACTATGAAGTTTCACAGACACTCTGTTTATACTGCACATGATATTCAAAGTATACCTTGTTTACTTCATATCTTAAGATGACCACATTTAGTAAAGAACTATCAATAGAAAGGAATAGAAATTGATGTTTACAATTTCTTCCTTTTCTTAGCTGCTTCTGGTGATTTATGATAACAAAATTTATGATAAAAATACATTAAAAACAGCTGCAAAATAAATATAAACTTAATCCTGTTTTTCAAGTACTTCTTCCAAGTTCCATTTTTGGCTCATTCAGCCGCATTGAGTAGTAGTGAAGCCACAGAATAGAATGTAATGAACTCAAAAGTTCTAAAAATATATATACGATTAATAAAAGTGATGTTACGCTTTCCAGTCATAATTGCAACTCAATTAACCGGCCAGACACAGTTGTATGTCTTTCCGCAGTTATACTTCTTGTGAAACATGAATTTTTCTCCTTTTTTTCCCTCCACGTGTGTATTTGCTACAGAACCACATTAATAGGCAGGTGGATATAGTATTGCACGAACACATAATTATTTGATTGATAATCAATTTATTTATTTTTTTTTTTTTTCTTATGAAGAATATAACCACAGACGGTAGTAGAGTAAAAGTTACATGCTTTCAGTGAGTGGTTATTCAACGTTTTGTTTGCATTGTTTTTTGCCAGAGCCGCAGTAAGCTTTTACAAAAATGTGGTTTGTCTTTTCCCAAGAAAAAAGGCTAGTGAACCCATTCATGTACGTATTTCACGATCAGTGAAATGTCAAATCACAAGAGAAAGGAACAAACATCTATAACATGTACAGGATATAAACTATTTGTTTATTGCAATGTTCAGCATTTTTACCACAATGAGAAATACCCGGGGGGTGTTTCACAAAGATCCTAAGTTGAACTTTACTCTACGTTGGACTTAGAAAGTATGGAAAGCCACTAGTTTCTTTGAAAGATTCTTGTAAAAGTCCTTTTTCAAAGGCATAAAATGTTGATTGAAATCATTAATATATTCTATTATGAAGGAAATTTTATGTTCTTGATGCAACATTCATGATAAGTTTAAAATTCTTGTTTTTTGCCTTTGAATATATTGTATTCCAAGGCTACAAATGGCTTTCCATAATAGTTAGGTCCAACTTAGAGAAAGTTCAACTAATAGGATCTTTGTGAAACACCCCCAGGTCATTTACAGCAGGTGCAGGATACCTTGGTATGATGAGCTACATGTATAACCAATACTATTGTCTTGTTAAATTGTGTTATTTATTGAAATCAAACCTTTTCTTTGTTTTGCTGTCTTACCCACCGAATCAAAGGGAAAGGGACTGAGATATCAACAGCAGGTGGATGTTATCTTATATGTAGAGCTGTGACAGAACTATCGTCATTCCTTATCATCTCACAATCAAGCTTATTTACCAGTCAATATTGACTGGTGTTTATTGAATATCTCATGTATTTTAATAGTGATTGGTATTCATTTCTTTTTCATGTTTTGTTTGCTACAGAACCACAGTGAAAAGGACCCGGCTATCGACAGCAGGTGGATACTGCCTCGTATGAAAAACTATGACCACATTGTCTTTATACTGAATAATTTGAAATTAAGCTAATTTACCAATGTTGGCTGTGATGATAAGTAATAATGTTTTTTTTCCTTTCCATTTCTTCTTTCTTCATTACCACAGAACCACAGTGAAAAGGACCCAGCTATCGACAGCAGGTGGACTCTGCCTCGTATGAAAAGCTATGACCGAACAGTCTTCGACATGCTTAGGGTGCAGCCTGAAGAGTTTGCTGTAAGTATATAGAGCTTCTTTTTGAAGATCAATATGTAACTTCTTTTAAATAAGCTCAAAAGTATATGCAAGTATATAACTGCTATTGGATATCCATATATAACTTCTTTTTAAGATCCATATACAACTTATTTTAAAGGGGACCACCAGGCAAAGGACAACACATTATTATATGTTTTGGTACCGTTTTGTGATATCAAATAGATACCTAATATTTTGCAAAGGGTTGTGTAATTCATAAACAAAGCAATTAATTTCCACCACTTACGGAACCACTGCTATTTCCTGGTTCCATACGGGCCAATCATTTGCGAGTGCGCCAATGCTTTCACGCGTACGTCAATAGATTCCCGGATGATTCATTCGCTCTACACAGAGCGCTCTGGCTCTGCACGCATATATAGTCTACGCAATTCAGACCGCATGAACGCATGGTTGAGAATGGTGATGCGTTTTCCAATTATAATTTTTTTTCTTTCTGAAAACATATTTTTGTGAACTTGTTGAAGGAATGGAATACTAAAGATGGTACCTTTCTATAATAAGAATATTATTTTTGGGTGGTGGTACCCTTTAATAAACTCAAACTATGTGCAAGTATATTTACTTCTTTTGGATATCCATATATAACTTCTTTTGAAGATCCATTTATAACTTATTTTAATAAACTCAAACTATGTGCAAGTATATTTACTTCTTTTGGATATCCATATATAACTTCTTTTTGTAGATCAATATATAACTTCTTTCAATAAACTCAAAATAATACAAAAGTATATAACTTCTTTTTAATAATCTCAAAAGAATAATAAAGTACATAACTTCTTTTTAATAATCTCAAAAGAATAATAAAGTATATAACTTCTTTTTAATAATCTCAAAAGAATAATAAAGTATATAACTTCTTTTTAATAATCTCAAAAGAATAATAAAGTATATAACTGCTTTTTAATAATCTCAAAAGAATAATAAAGTATATAACTTCTTTTTAATAATCTCAAAAGAATAATAAAGTATATATAACTTCTTCTTTTTTTTATTAGATTTCATTTTTTCTGATATTACTTGAATTTATTTTGTATCAGTTTTTAAATTAAAGTTTTTTCTTGTAAAGAGAGCTATGGCATCACTGTTTTTTTTAAATACATATTACAAGTGCAGTTATAGGTTTTGATAATATGGACGTACTATCAATTTTTCTTGCTTTTTATTGACTATTACTATATACTATGACCTAAACAAAGATTGCCTATGTCTTTGTTGTGTTACCTACAAACTGTTGCTGAGTCCCTGACATTCAAGTGTTAACAGAAAGTATGTCTTTATCCTTGAATCGTACATGTTTAACCCTCGATCCTTCACTAAATTTGACATGATGTGAAACTTTGAAGTCAATTATGTGCCATTGTCTTTGGATATGTTTAAAGGGAACTAGTAACATTGCCAATTCCACAAAACTTACTCTAGTGGTTCTCACATACCTCCTTGTATACGTATTACCAATAATAGCATGGAAAAGGTTTCTGTCTTCCAAATTTGGCTTTTATTATGAAAATATTTATGATAGAAGTGTTCAGATTTGAAAGTCTCCTTGTGAAACTTTCAACTGTACATACACAAAGTTAGTGCAATGAGATGTGCAAATATCACTGCATTTTTGCTCATTACTCGGTCATATAACATTCATTTACCATGGAATTGTCACACATCACTCAGTGGACATATCATAATACACATTTTATCAACCCTTTCTAAAATTTTGCTTTATAATATGTCAACAAAGTTACAAGAATCCCTTTAAAATGTTGCTGAATTCCTGACATTCAAGCGTTGAAACTTGAAAAAATCTGTTCGTGAATGTTTCATTGACTCACACTTCCCCCTTGATCTTTCATGAATCTTGACAAGCCAAGAGACATACATGTAATTTAATGTTAACTTGTTCAATACTAGCTTTTGCGATCCCCATAAATTTGATACAGGGCCCACCGGGTTCCTGTAAGCAGTGGATTAATATATATTCCATCATGAGTCAGTGTCAATGAAACATTCATGGTCTCCGATAAGGGAATGAAAAAAGATCTGGGGGACCTCAAAGGGAAAGTCTGACACCTTTTTATACACATTTGCACGATTCGTTGATCTTCAAAACTAGGATAAAATTGACTTATTTTCTTTTGAAAAAGTTTTGAAAATTCTGAAATTCTATTTATATAATGATTATATATTTTCACTATTATTAATGAAAGTTAGTCATTAATGAAATTATATTTTAATCACATTCAGTTTTATCCGGGATTACGGAAGGTGAAATATGTTAAATGTTTGTGACTAGTCTTGTATGGATGGGTTAAAGGGGCTTAGTAACATTGTCCAAATCCTCAAAATATAATTTTAATTCTTGCGGTTCCCTCATACCTTGTTGTATTCGTATTAACAATAAAATCATGGGACAGGTTTCGGTTTTTCAAATTTCCCTTTCGTTACAAAGATATGTACGATCGAAGTATTCAGATAAGAAAAACTCCGGGCGAGTTTGTCATCCCTGTACAAAGTGAATGCAGTGAGTTAGTGAATATCACCCAATATCACTGTGTATTTTCGCTCATTACTTGGCCATGCAATGTCCATTTGACTTGAAATTTTCACACAATACCCTGTGGACATATGAGATAACAACACTATACCTTGCATCAACCATTCATTACTTTTTGCACATGTCAACAAAGTTACTAAATCCCTTTAAAGGGATCTAGTAACTTTGCAAAAAGTGATAAGTGGTTGATACAATGTACATTGGTGTTATCTAATATGTCCACTGGGTGTTGTGTGAAAATTTCAAGTTAAATGGACTTTATATGGCCGAGTAATGAGCAAAAATGCAAAGCGACATTCACTAACTCATTGCACTCACTTTGTACACGTTTCTGACGATCCGTTGGATAATTTGACATCTGAACACTTCAATCGTAAATATCTTTTTAACGAAAGGGAAATTTGAAAAACCGAAACCTGTCCCATGCTTTTTTTGTTAATAATAATACAACAAGGTATGAGGGAACCGCTAGAATTTCAATTGGATTTTGAGGATTTGGACAATGTTACTAAGGCCCTTTAAATTGTGATGTAACGTCAAATTTGATTTTGTTATTAATGCGCTTCCATTTTTGTTTCTTTTCACCTTATTTTTAACACAGACCCAGCTCACATTACTGGATCTGCCTTCATTCAAGGCAATAACACCAGAGGTAAACATACAAACATTCATACAATCCTTCGCAATGACTTTAACATAAAGTACAATAATTACCTTTCATTGGAATCATTGATTGTATTTGATTCCTAATACCAAATGAACAAAAATACTTTTGAAAACTGTTTATCTACTACAAAAATTGCCTTTGTAGTAAAATGAGAGCTGGTAATGGGGCCGAAGCTTTTTTTTATCCTAGCAGAATCTTCGTCGAGAGGCTAAATTGGCACAGATTCCTATAAACATTAACTTTCTAGGAATGTCTATAATGCCTTTTTCGTCCAGACTTGAAGATAATTTAATCAATAAATGCAGAACTTTATTTGTTGTGTGTTAAACTTTACTAGATATCTATCATTATTGTATGTAAATGGAACGATTAAAGGCATACATCAAACATAGGTCTCCCTCCTTCAGGGGGAGTACCTGTGAAGACAATGAATCACAAGATAACATATAAAGCAAGATACTGGAGCTCTTTATTTTACATTTTCTCTATCATTGGGCATTTCCTATCCTGCCTATATATCGGAACTCTTGAATAAGGCATAAATAAACTGTGTGACAGCACGCTAATCAATATTAAATGAGGCAATGATGTGACGGCCGACCAGAACCCCCAATTAATCAATTTCCTCCTGCTCCCCATTAGTGGGAGGGACTGACCACACAAATAAGTGGCGTAGCTACTTGGGGCACATGCCCCCCCCCCCCCCCCCACCCCACACAATAATTTGAAGAAAAAAAAGCAATAAAAACATTAGGGTCAGATCTGTTTAAAATTTTTAAAAATACATAAGGTATGCCCCCCCCCCCAATAATTTGCATGCCTTCCCCAACAAAATATTATTTGCATGCCTCCCTCCCCCCCCCCCCCCCCCTCCCCTCCCAATTATTCCAACCACTGACTGTCCGTACACATAAATGGCCATAAAACAGAAGCAAGCCAATATTTGCTTCCACTAATTTGTTAGGCAAATACGGCTGATTGTAAATTAGCCATATAAGTCGCATAATATTATGTCTGTTATGTAGTGCTTTCTTGACGATAAGTCAAAGAAAATGTACATATATGTGTATATCTTCTCATTGATAGATTAATGAAAATGTATATACTTGTTGTATAATTTCCTTTATTAACAGAATTATATGTTTGTGCAGCCCATTATGTTGGCTATATATTTAATAAAAACAGTTTTTGATGGTGTGAGCACCTGTAGTTTTAATGATGATACATTTGTAAGATTACTCAATTATGTGATATTAATTGTGCTATTAAATTAATTAATAATTTCTTTAGCTGTGTTTGTGATTTATCTGAAATGTAAGTGCAAAGTTTTGTATGAAACATTTCTTTTAATTGTTTTTGGCAGGAGCTGAGTAGTTGTGCGTGGTCATCGAAGTCCAAGAATAACATCTGTCCAAACATTGTTGCCTTCACAAGAAGATTTAACCAGGTAAAATAATCAACATTCTTAACCCGTTCCCTTCGAGTTTCTGAAATCCCCATAGACTTTGTACACAACCCACCGGGTTCCCGTAGTCAAGGGGTTAATAGAAAAAGGTAGCTGCATTGCGATATTAACAAGTCAAACAATTGTTTGTCAGATCTTGATAGATAGCATGTTTTTATAACTTGGAATATTTGATATACAGATTGAGACCCACAAAACAGTTTTCATGATTTTGATGTGAAAGGTATGGCTCGCATTTTCCATGAGGCTCATTTCTCACATTTAATTTTTAAAAAAAATGTTTTTCTTCTATGGTTTGAAGAGAAAACCAGGGCTGGACACTGGCACTTTGAAGAAGAAAAAAAATGTTGATGTCTGGCAAGTGAAATTTCATAAATGATCTAGTTGGTTGCCTGATTGCGCAACTAACATTTCTGTTCAACTATGATTGAAAATTTGCAAGCAATCAATACATTTTTTTTTCGTTCACTTTTTGGAGGGTAAGTAGAATGTGAAAATGTATTATTTTACTTGTCCAAGTTGCCACGTAAAAAAAAAAACAGTTAGTGTGGATGCTTGGAAGATTATTCTATTCCCTGTTGATTCCCCCTTTTATAATTTTGAAAATGTTAACCCCTTGACTACGGGAACCTGGTGGGTTGTGTACAAAGTCTAGGAGATTTCAGAACCTTGAAGGGAACGGGTTAAAATAAGGTTAAGTAGTTTCCTTTGTTGGTGGTTTGGGATAAAATAAAGACATGACTAATCGAGCTCCACAACTTACTGACGTAGATACAGGAGCAAGTGTGAGCAGAAATCAGACAAATGTCTGCGCTCCGGTGATTGAAGTCAGGGTTTGGGTGGAAACTTTAAAGCACATGGGCTTTGTGGCAGTGCAGGGATAACAACTGGTTTAACAAAAGGGGTAGGGGGAGGGGGGAGGGGGGGGGGGGGGTTGATGCGATCAATATTGGGGGAGATTTGGGACTGTTTTTTTTTGTGTGTGTAAAACTTTGAACAGAAGGGATTTCCTACCAATGACTAATCCTAAATCTACCTTCTACATTTTAATTTTGTATGTATTATTTAATTTGTTATTTGATATCTTTATTAATTTATTTAAAATATTTTTTTTTTTTTTTTTGGGGGGGGGGGGGGGTGGGTTTTTATGCCTCCGCAACGAAGTAGCCGGAGGCATTATGTTTTCGGGTTGTCCGTCCGTCCGTACGTCCGTCCGTCCGTACGTACGTCCGTCCGTACGTACGTACGTCCCGTTCTCGTGATCGCGTTATCTCAAGAACCGATTGACGGATTTTCACCAAACTTGGGTCATGTATGTATCTTGGGGGGCCGATGATCTGATTAGATTTTGGGGTCATGAGGTCAAAGGTCAAAGGTCACAGAGCTCATATATGCAAAAATAGCTCGTGATCGCGTTATCTCAAGAAGGGATTGACAGATTCTGACCAAACTTGGTACATGTATGTATCTTGGGGGGCCGATGATCTGATTAGATTTTGGGGTCATGAGGTCAAAGGTCAAAGGTCACAGAGCTCATTATATATGCAAAAATAGCTCGTGATCACGTTATCTCAAGAAGGGATTGACAGATTCTGACCAAACTTGGTACATGTTTGTATCTTGGGGGGCCGATGATCTGATTAGATTTTGGGGTCATGAGGTCAAAGGTCAAAGGTCACAGAGCTCATTATATATGCAAAAATAGCTCGTGATCGCGTTATCTCAAGAAGAGATTGACAGATTCTGACCAAACTTGGTACATGTATGTATCTTGGGGGGCCGATGATCTGATTAGATTTTGGGGTCATGAGGTCAAAAGTCACAGAGCTCATTATATATGCAAAAATAGCTCGTGATCGCGTTATCTCAAGAAGGGATTGACGGATTCTGACCAAACTTGGTACATGTATGTATCTTGGGGGGCCAATGATCTGATTAGATTTTGGGGTCATGAGGTCAAAGGTCACAGAGCTCATTATATATGCAAAAATAGCTCGTGATCACGTTATCTCAAGAAGGGATTGACAGATTCTGACCAAACTTGGTACATGTATGTATCTTGGGGGGCCGATGATCTGATTAGATTTTGGGGTCATGAGGTCAAAGGTCAAAGGTCACAGAGCTCATTATATATGCAAAAATAGCTCGTGATCTCGTTATCTCAAGAAGGGATTGACAGATTCTGACCAAACTTGGTACATGTATGTATCTTGGGGGGCCGATGATCTGATTAGATTTTGGGGTCATGAGGTCAAAGGTCAAAGGTCACAGAGCTCATTATATATGCAAAAATAGCTCGTGATCGCGTTATCTCAAGAAGGGATTGACAGATTCTGAACAAACTTGGTACATGTATGTTCCTTGGAGAGCCAATGAACTGATTAGATTTTGGGGGTCATGAGGTCAAAGGTCACAGGGCTCATTATATGTAAAAGTAGCTTGAGATTGGAAATCTCAAGAACTGAATATCCGATTTCAATCCAAATTGATACCTGAATGTATCTTAGGGAACAATTGTAGTCATTAGATTTTGGGGTCATGAGGGCAAAGGTCAAGGTCACTGATAGCTCATAATTGTGATACGTCAAGATCTAAAAGACAGAGTACCATCAAAATTGAGTTAACAGAATTAATTCAGTGTACAGAATTAATTCAGTGTATATGTTGATTTGGGCTTGATATAAATAAATTGCGTAATGGCGGAGGCATCATTTTCGACTGCGCGCAGTCGAAGATCCATCTAGTTTTGTTTAGTTATTCGGGGAGCTTATGACTCAGCATTCTTTTTGCCAAACTTGGAGAAAAATGTTGTGTTATACCTGTCCTTAAATCTAACCTCTAAACGTGGTGGAAGAGAGGGGGTGAAGTAAGCAATTTGGGGGACTTTAACCAATTTTTTTTCAGCAAACTTGAAACAGAAAGGGGTTTCCTACCTTTGCCTAAATCTACCTTCTTAAATAGAAATTACCTCAAACACAGGAGACTAGGCTTTCCCTTTTGCAGTGCTTCAGAAAAGGGGGAAAACATTGTGACACATCTACACGAATGGGGGAACTTTGGAAAGGTACCTTTTTCGTGAACTTTTGACGTAAGTTATGCAAAATACTGCTCAATCATGAGGACCCCCTCAGTCTTTCTCTGTTTCGGGCCGAAGGAAAAAGACTTTTGGTTTGACTCCAGGCATGTGCAAAGGAACCTCATCCATAAAGTGCTGACGTAAAAGGGGATAGGGTGGGTGGAACTTTGGTGTAGAAACGCACTGACATATTTGATGCCCCTTTCCTAATATGTATGTATAAAAATATTATTTTTAGGTGTTGGTTCTCTTTAACAAAAGTAGTGCAGATATACAGTACATGTAGGATGTCAGTGTGGAGCTGCTGTGAGTGTGTAGGTGTGACGTTGAGTCTACTGTTGGCAGAATGGACTGCTCAAACTATTTATTACCTTTCATTTATAAGAATATTAGTTGTAGGTGTTGGTTCCCTTTAACAATGGGGCAGAAGTAGTGCGGATATATATATGATGTCAGTGTGTAGCTGCTGTGAGTGCGTAGGTGTGACGTTGAATCTACTGTCTCTGGCACTGGCCTTTGTGGTTTTTCCGGGAGGGGGCTCCCAAGGGAATGGGACTTTCAGAGAAAATAGGGTGACTTTATTATAATGGAAGGAGGAAATGTGCACTGATTCGAGGTGACCTACATGTACATAATATCTGATAGAAATGTTAGAATCTAGGTTGGTTAGTGGATGATTTGTTCATTTCTAGATATGCTCAGACATTATCAAAATGTGAAATATGAAAAAAATGTATTTAAAGCAATCTTTTGTTTTCTAACAGTTCTGTTTCAACTCTTTTGTAGAGCTTTGTATGAATTAAGATTTTAACCCTTTGAAGATTGTTTGATGTCACCACCTATAACATCCATGCCTCATAGCCCACAGCCGGAGTATTTTTATGGACCAGTCCTGAGTGAGTTAATACTCTACATGCTAGCCTGAGTGAAAAAGGAAGCTGGCATACTGAAACAAAAATAGACCTCCCCTTAACCCTCGATTTGTCATCCACTATGCCTAATTTACAGCAATCAATCATATTTGTGCATTTGAGATGTAGGTCAACATGTGACCCCAACCTTCCCCGCCCATACAGTATTTAGATTTTTAATAGAAGTAATATTATTAGAATGTCCTACATGTGTGTGTGACAGTGTAAAGTTATTTGCATCAATTTCTGAGTGCTGTTAGAAAAAAAACCCAGATGTTTATTGACAACATGTTAATGCTTCCTGAACTTCTCAATACTGATCTGAATTCTAATTTGCTTTTATTTCTGTCTACAGGTTAGCTTTTGGGTGGTGCACGAAGTACTAATCACACAAATGGCCAAGGCGAGAGCAGAGGTCATAGGTCATTTCATCAAAATAGCAAAGGTAATAATAATAATATGAACATTTATATAGCGCAGCTACTATAAATATACACTCTACTGCGCTTAAATTATTATTATTACCCATGGTCATCAGGTACATTTCAAACCAACACAATGATATTGCATACTTTCTCAACTCCCCGGGGAGCATACTAGCCGAGCTGCCACTGATGATGGCGCTAAGGCTAATTAACACCCAACATGGTACCCATTTATACACCTTGGTAGAGAGCAGCAATTGTGGATGTACATATATTAACCCATTGCCTACGGTAACCGGGTGGGCTATGTATACTGTATATAGGGATTTCAGATTCTTGGAAGAGACTGGGTTAAACAGTGTAAAGAGGAATGTATTCTCAGGACAATCACCTACTACAGGTGACAGACACTTGAGAGAAAAACCATGACTCACTGAAAACATTGCTATGGCCCGGTCAGATATCAACGGATATCGGAAACGTATGCCCAACAAAATTAAATTATCCAATGATGAAAGTCGTCTCCATTGCTTCATGTACAAAACATAGAACAACGTACATCACCAGACAAGGAACGGACAAGAAACGTATAGAACGGATGGAAAAATTAGCTCTCCGTTTGACGTCCGTTTACGCAATCCGTTGATATGTGACCCTATTAGTAATGGATATGGATTCAACATACTGTAATTCATTATTCAATATTTATATAGCGCTATTCACGCAAATATCATAGCACTTTTTAATACACTATTCTGATTTCATTTCTTTTCATTTCTGTAACTTTTAATTATTTATTTCTTCAAATTGTATACATGCACCAACATAATATAACTGAAATAATAAATACTCCATTATAAGTAGTGAAATACAACAATGAATCATATATATAGCAAGAATAATATCAGTGTCACATAAACATGCATTATAATTAACAAACTAACAGATCCAATGACGAATTTAACTTGTGTATACATATATGTACATACATTATATCTGTTGCAATCATATTTTATTGGACATGATTTCAAATCTTTGTCTCTTCTTCTTCCTGTTTTTTCCTGTACCCAGAAACTATTTGACGTCAGCAACCTCCATGCGTCGATGGCCATTGTCTCAGCCTTACACAGTGCGTCCGTCTTCAGGTTAACGAAAACATGGAATGTAAGTTGTCACATTTCCCTGAAATTTGGGTCATTCTATATGTAGAAAGTGAATGTATTTTAAATTGTAACTTTCAAATTAGAAATACAAATCTCTGCTCTACCCTGTACATCCAGCATTTCATTATTATTTTGTATTAATTGATTAATAAAGTAATAAAATGGAATGTAACTTATTAGTTTCAAACAAAGTTTTGGAATCATTGAAAAACAGATTTATTGTATTAAATTGGATAACTGTATGCAAACAACCCAAAGAAGTTCAAATCTTGTTAACATTTGTTTAGAATACCTGTATTTACTTGACAAGATGTCTTTTACTGTCTTGTTAGAATGGGCCCCCTAAATATCAGCTTGATTTAAAAGCTATGAGGCAACTATTTTTTACAAAAGAAATAGGAATATTGTTATGGATTTCGTCTTGTTTTGTGTGTCAACCAGCAAGATTTCTAATGTATGGTTTTAGTCTGTCTAGTTTTTTTATCTGCCCTCGCATTCATACATGTACATGTACATGAAATTTGATTGGCGATATAACAGTGTTACACACTTCAAGCGTTCAATGAATTATCTTTGTGTTTTTATTCTTCCTAGATGGTGCATAAAAAGGAGCGGGCGACGTGTGAGAAGCTGTCTGAAATCCTGTCAGAAGACGACAACAGAATGAAACTAAGGGAGTACATGGATGCAGTCCGGTTACCCTGTATACCATACCTAGGTAAGCACCAATTGCTCCCCAGGGAGTTGAGATTGTGTACTAAATCAGGCAGGGTTGAACTATTCATAATTTGTATCCATGAAAATAAATGATGTCGGAAGACGGCAACAGACTGAAACTAAGGGAGTACATGGATGCAGTCCGGTTACCCTGTATACCATACCTAGGTAAGCACCAATTGCTCCCCAGGGAGTTGTGATTGTGCAAGGTTTGAGTTGTAATTGAACTGTACTCAATGTAATAATGTAGAAGACGACACCAGACAGAAGCTACCCATGGAAGTACATGGAAGCAGCCAGATTACCCTGTAACAACATTATCAGTCATAGCTCAAACCCCTCTCTATTTCTACACTCTGTATACTCCAATCTTCTGTTCTAAAATGCTTAGAGGCTTGTTTGCATTAAGCGCTATATAAATTTGTCATATTATCATTATGATATTTTCTATGTTCCTCTCTGACAGGCATGTATCTGCAAGACCTCATCTACATAGATGTGGCACATCCAAGTACTGGGGGCTTTGACAGCAACAGCAGATCAAACAAAGTAAGTCGGCATTTTAGGGCTTTATGTTTGCTTGGTCTACACTCAGTTGGTCTACAACTCATTTGGTTTCTACCTGATACCTTTAACTTCAATTTTCCCAACTCCAAACACGATCCCTAACCTGAAACCTTACCCTAACCCTAATCATAAGCCCCCAAATTGATAATTTTCTAGTAGACCAAATGGGAGTAGAACAAATGGCTGTAGACCAATCAGCAAGTTACCATTTTAGGAAGGTACAGGTATAACATTTAAGCAAAGGACGGCACCATTAGATTTGTGATGTGCTAATTTTAATAAGGTAGAATAACAAATCAGTTATTAAAAACTGTTACAAAGTCATTAGTGGATGTCCCGTCTGACGTGCTGGAATTATTATGTGTAGCATTGGGCTGATGAAAACTTGTTATACATGTATGGAAGACTATTCTTAAATTCATTACAAGTATCTCTTATAACTTGTGATTGTTACCAGTACTCAGTTTGGAACCTTTTATGAGGATTATACGTAGTTGGATTCTTATTACTTTTTGAATGCACAATATTTTTGAGGATAATATGAGTTCCAACAGTCTATGAGCCACTACCAAAACTTGCCATACATTGCATATCCAGAAGTACCTTCTCTAATTTATTTTGAGATTGCTATTTCTCATTATGATGATGTTAATTATGGTTATTTTTGCACTTCTAGATGAACAACATCTTGAGAACGATATCCGAGTTCCAGCAGTCGACGTACGACTATGAAAACTTGCCATACATCCAGAAGTACCTTCTCTCTGTCAGGTACATCGAGGAGCTGCAGAAGTTTGTCGAAGAAGACAACTACAAGTAAGTAGGATGCTGAATTTTCAATTCAATACATTCAAACTTTAGGAAAAGCTGAACAACAATAAGAAGCAGGTTTGGTGCGGATTCAAATCCAAGGCCTCTGGATTGCTAGACAGGTGCTCAGCTCAGAAAATTTAGCCACGAATACCCTTTGATGGTGGTACTCCCCAGAAACTCTAAAACTGGTACAGTGGCGCCCACGCTTAAGTTACCACCTGGCGCACACATATGGTTGCAATATATTCAAATTGATATACATGTATTATCTCTATGATCGCACCCATTTGTGCGTGCTCCAGGCAGTAATTTGTGCGCGGGCACCATGCAGTAACTTGAGCAGGGGCGCAACTGTATATTGTCATGAGGATTTTTACTATGTGAATTGGCATCATGATATCTAATTTTGTTTTCTTCTATCTTTCAGACTCTCGTTACAACTGGAACCAACAGCGGCATCCAAATCAAAAGATGACCTGGACCAAACTGGTAAGAAATTTAGTTTAAAATATTAGTGTTATTATTTCAAATTAGAAGCAGTTCAAAGACATAACTAATTTGTAGAATTATTATGCACCATTGTAGTGTTTCTTGAGATGGATTGTTGATGATGTACTTGGGTATGTTTAATATTGTACTTCTGAATGGCATGCTAGTGTATTCTCCATGTAGAAATCTGCAATGATGTTTTATAAGCATGAAGTAATATGTATAGTGCGTATGTGACTAGTGTGTGTGACATGTTATATTCTATTTGCATTTTGTCTATAAAATATTGAGTGTGTTTTGTTTTCTACAAAGTTGATTATCCTACCCAAATATATATATGCAAGTTTCTTAACCCTAACCAGGCCGGGTTATTTTGGCTATGCTATAGCCGGGGGGGGGGGGTGGATTCCACCCCCCCCCCCCCCCCCCCCCCCCCCCGAGATCTCGGCCGCTGAACGCGCGGCCGCCGCAAAATTTGGCACACAGATAGTTTGCGACATAATCTACAACATTGCATTGTTATTTTTTTGAAAAAAATACATTTCTACTTAATTATGCAAATTTATGCAAAAATCCTCTTTTTGTCTATAAATCACTAAATATGGCTCAGAATATGCTAATTTTGTGCATGAATATTCTTTATGACCTAATTAAAAGGTTTTCAACATTAAAAATTGCGACAGCCAAAAAATTCCTTGTGTATTTCTTTGTTTTTGGAATTTCTTATGTATTTCTTTGTTTTTTTTACTTTTGTTTTTATTGTTTTTTCGATGGAATATATTGTTAACCATTATTTAACAATTATTAGCCCAAAATTAAATGATTGCAGTGATTAGAATGAAAAATAATGAAGGTTTTGTCTATTCTAGGAAAAACTCAATTTCCATAGGATTTGTACACAAATCACAAAATTGAGCGATTTCCGGGCCGACGCTCACTTACAAAAGGTCACGTGACTTTAGAACGGTATACCCGGTCGTCGCAAATTTGGTCTCAAAAGTTGCGCAAGACTTCAACGAAAAAACTTGTGAAGTCGCGCGGCAAAGCCTGCGCGCGTTGCGGAATTATCGCGCGAAAAGTCGAGGGGGGGGTGGATTCCACCCCCCCGGCCTGGTTAGGGTTAAGCTCTCTATTTACCCGTTCAGGACACACTGATTTTGCTACAACATGTATTCTCCATAGACCAAAGCCCAAATATTTTCGGGACCAGTCCTGAGCGGGTTAAACATATAAACCACATTGGAGCACCATATATTATACAATTTGAGCTCTGTTATTATATCACAAAATACTTTATTGTTTATTCTATAAATTCGGCAAACAATATTTTCATGCAAAAGCATAGCTAGTGCATATTTATGAAGCAGAGGTATTGGTTTTTGCATAGCAATATATTTATGGCAATATAAAATTTGGGTGATCAATGGCAAATTAACAAAATATTTTAACAGTAGTATGATTATGAATTTTTTCACCCGTCAAATATTTATAAAGGTGTTTTTTTTTCTTGTTCAATCCTGTCTTTAAACAAAAGTCATTGGTATGTATGATTTGTTATTGTTCAAATACAAAATTGAACATAATTTGGTTGTTTCTTTTTTTTTTATCTAGAATATATTTCTTTTCATTAAAACATGATTTTGATACTAAACTTAATTTTGTTTTGATTTTTTTTTAATAATGGTGTCCCTTTTATCTCACTAACAGTTCCCACTTATGATTGGTGTTCTTATTATAATATGAAGAATACCTCTTTGATAAATTGGTATAACTGGAATTCTTTTTTTTATTAATTTTACTTTCAAGACTACATTTTGTTTTTTCTTTAGTTTTGCTCACACGTTTTTCCTTCAAAATTATAATTATAATAATAATAATAATACAAAAATAGTACTTTGAAAATAAACAAGTTTCTGAAACATTTCAACTGCCATGAAAATAATTAGCTGCGAGTGACACATACACATACATTGTATCTTGAAACCATGAGACTACACACACTTCTGATAATAGGTTTAAATCATATTTATTGGAGCTCTGACCTTCATAGGATTTAAATTTCATTTTATTCCAACAAAAGAAAATATAAGTTATTTTAACTTATTACATTTCTTTCTTTTTCAAGACGAAATCATCAAATTAAGCCGTTTATTGACTATCTACATTACTATTATATCCTATTTCTGAAACTCGTATAGAGGATCAAATGGTATCCCTGATTTATACTCCACTTTTAACTATTACTAATGATGTGCATTTTCAAATTGAAATACAAATGATAAGCAATTAACTGGAAATACATTAGACCTCTAAGCTCGACAAGATTGTCATTGTCATATTACAACTGTTATCCATTCTAGTTTGCCTAGCTTTGGAAATGAGATCATAAAACTAAATTTCCTTCTTTACTCTTGAGCCCTATTTTAACTATCTACTATAATGACTTTTTTTCATTACCTTATAGAGCTCATTTTATTCCAGACGAAGTATTTACAAAATCTTGCTAATTTGCTACATTTTCAATATGAAATCAAAACAAAATTGAATCACTTTCTTTACCATTGAGCCCTATATTGACTATCTACATTACTATTTTAACCTATTTACAATACCCGTATAGCTCATTTTATTCCAGAAGTATTTACAAAATCATACAAATTGGATTTCTTTCTTTATTCTTTAGCGCTATTTTAACTATCTTCATGACTATTATAACCTATTTCCAATCCTCATATAGAGAAGTATTTACAATTCCAACTGATTTAAAACTAATCATCCGCTATTAAGTTACTACATTTTCAAGATGAAATCATACAATTAAAAATGTCTTTCTTTTTCAAGGTGAAATCATCAAACTAAACAATTTTCTTTATTCTTGAGCCCTATTTTAACTATCTACATGACTATTATAACCTGTTTCCAATCCTCATATAGAGGTCCACGTGGTATCCCTTTTTTGCACTCCTCAAGTGCTCAATCTACAGCTTGTGACCTCTGACCTCGACAAGATTATCATTGTATTCCAACAACAAATACTATTGTTACCCATTCTAGTTTGCCTAGCTTTCACAACGAGATCATAAAACTAAATTTCTTTCTATAAAGTTACCTCGAGCCGTATGTTAACTCTCTTCATTCCTATTATAACCCGTTTCCAATCCTCATATATAGAGGTCCACGTGGTATCTCTTTTTTGCACTCCTCCAGTGCTCAATCTGTCTAGCTCATCAGGTATGTAGCGGGATTTAACCCAGCATTTCTATCAAATCATTAGAAAGAAGAAAAAAAAAACACTCTTGCAGCCTAACAAACTAAATTCTAGCTTCATCAAGCAAAGTTTAACCCATTTTTACAATCATTTTGCATTTTTAGAGATATTACATTTCATAGCTGCTGATTTATTGTTTCTTATTGTGGAGGTTCTGTTGGTTCTGGTGTCTAATGGAATTTAACCCAGCATAGATTACAAAATCATTAGAAAAAACCTCATGCAGCCTAATTAACATACAAGCTTCACAATTTCAGGCAATATCTAACACATTACATTTCATACCTGCTTATTTCTTGTTTCCTATTGTGGATGTTTACATTCTATTGTAGAATCAGATTGGTATTGGAATTTAATCCAGTATTTGTTTAACATCATTAGACAAACAAACTCTTGTAGCTCAATATACAAGCTTCCCACTTTCAAATCCATACATTATTGTACCATCAAACAAATTTTAAGTACCCTTTTTTAATAAGTGTGTACTTGTACACTCATAAATTTCTTATTTCATAGAGTTCTGCTAATTTCCTGTACCTTTGGCTTTTTCTCACATGTAATTTCTCAAAATGTGATTCATTGAAACAAAGTTTTAAACAAATTTAAAACAAACTTTTACTACATAATCCAGTTTTGATCTGTTTCATCAAGAACAGATAAATCCATTTGTTGTTTTAAATATATACCATGTCCTTGGCTCTAATTTTGTGTTCATGTCTTCGGTTGATTAATTTATCACATCATGGTGCTTCGTGCTATTAACTCCTTAAGTGCCAAGCTCGCATTCGTGCGAGTTACAATACACACAAATGCCATAGATAGAGCATTGAAATCTCTGGCGCTCTAAGTGTTAAAACTGACTACTTTTAACCACTTTTGGGCCCCGTTGCAGAAAGAGATACAATTAATTGTAAGTCAGATTATGCGTTCTAATTGCGCAAATCTGATTGGTTAAACGTGCAAATTTGCTGACTTACAATTAATTTAAACTTACAATCGATTGTATCTGTTTCTGCAACAGGGCCCAGTTCTGCCACCATTTGTCATATATATATATTTATAATATTGTGAATTATGGTTTTATGGTAGGGCATGGTGGGTATGTCATGCCCAAATGACCAATATGAACAATGTTACAATGTATGATGTTCATTTGTTTTGCGCATCTTACAAGCATAACATTTTCTGAATGCAAACATCTTTTTATTGCTATACGCAGAGTAAAACTTTATGCTTCAAATTGTTTTCCTTACTGCTTGATTACTAATATTTTGATTAAATTTATCCTGGCTCGGTGCATGGTGCATTATCTCTCATACCCTTAATGCCTCATCACTTGTTGTCTATGTGTGTTGTTTGTTTAAAGTAATCTATGTACTTTGTCTAACTCTACGAAAATTACTCTGAGCTTCCACATTTCTCTTCTACCGTGTTGTTTAGCTTATGGTAAGAGAAGTATAAATTAGTGTTAGATTTGTTCAAATGTCCCTTTAGTATAAAGATATCTATCATTGAAAATCACTCAGCTCAAGACCATCTACAGACGGTCATAAAGGTCACGTTCGAATCTACTGCGAAGAACTCAGAAAAAGTTGTAAAATCTGACGCAAATTTTTGATTTTTTAACCAGGAAAGCAGTGTTCTTTTTCAATGAAACTTTCACACATCATTCAGACACTTCTTACACTAATTTTGGTATAGGATTGAAGTCTCAAATGTAATTTTTTGGCAATATCTAACGAAGTACATGGATCACTTTAATATCAGTGTTGCGTTTTGTTCTTATGCCCATGTCTGACTCACCTTCCACGTCTTGCTCAAAATAAATTACTAGAAATAGAACAAGTTCATGTACCTCAGGAGCGCAGGGGTGTGGTAGAAGGGATTACTTGTCTAAAAATAACATCATATTTCTTTTAATGCTTTAAAGTTAGACCTTGCTGTTGGCAAAGGTGTAGGTGATACTGTAATAATACAAAGTACTAATAATTGCTTAAAGATTTTATTCAAAGAAAAACCAATATTAGCCAAATTATATCTTTACAGAAAGTTGAAATCATACAGAATATGAAAATATTACTTTCCAACTACTAGCACATCCAAAAATTGAAAAAAAATGATCATATTAAACACTGCCTCAAAACCCCCAATCCAGCGACGAGCGGAGTCAGTAGCTGTGTGTGTTGTAGTGACGTCACCATAGGGGTTATCCAATAGGAAGCTTCGGTATCTACCACGTAATATACGGGAATTATACCCCTTTATACCGAGGATTATGTGGTTGTTTAAACTATTTTCTATACAATTATGGTGGTTTAAACTTTTTGAACTAATAAAATAACAATTTATATTCGTTGTAAAGTTATTCTTTTATTCATTAATGTGTCTGATAAAGTAAAAATAGGTAAATGAATCACCTAGACTGCGAGTTGAATCATACTCGCTGGCGGCATGCATAATACGTGCAGAGCCTCGACCGTGCGCGATACGGTGGAAAATATGCATGCAATATTATAGCGGCTAGTGCAGTGTATGTAGCTCGCTTCAATTCAGCTCGCGTTAGTGAGTAACGGTGCAATATTATCAGCGCAATTTTTTTGCTGTTTTTGCAGGTAATTGTTCTCGCATTTGTTTTAAAAGCCCTACAAACATGTAAGTAAAATAAGAGATAGTCTAGAATAGGTGTGATCGTAATAATCTTGCATTTTCGTTCCTTTTCGGAGCTTTTTAAAAGTGCAATTACTTACAAGGCAGTCATGGCAGTTGGCGCAGCAGCTCAGCTAGGTAGCTAGAGCACAGCCTGTCTCGCGGGGCTGGGCCGCTGAAACTCTAGTGCGTGTTCCGTATCATTCAACTGACGGGCATTTTTTTTTTCGAGGCACGTTCAATTTGCGTCTCTCAATTTGTCAAACAAATCTCTAATTTTGGGAAAATAACCACTCATACGGTAAAATATGTACTTTTACACTAACATTGGGCAATTTTCTAGATTTTTGTTTCTTCATTTCCGATGTTGCAAAACGAGCAAGCGGTGGTTGTAACGAATACTGCACGCAAACTGATCTATCATACCGCGGCGATTGCGCATGCGCCCCTTGCCACACGTCATCGATCTAAGCGGCGAGATCGGAGTGAATTTGGGCCTGGTTTGGAGGGTGTTTTTTCTCATTTTCAATTTCGATTTAAAAATATTTTAAAAAATTCAAAAAATCTGAATTTCTCGAGGCTTGTAAAGTACAAGATTACCTTCATAATCATACCAAATTCGACTCAATTTATAATCAATGAACAGACTCTTTAAAGGGAGCTAGTAACATTGTCCATATCCACAAAACTTACTAAGAACTCTAGTGGTTCTCTCATACTTTGTTGTATTCATATAACCAATAGAAACATGGAACAGGTTTTGGTTGTTTAGAAATTTCCCTTTCTTTAAAAATATTTTAAAGATTGAAGTGTTCAGATTTGTAATTATCCACTGGAAAGTAATAACCATGTACAAAGTCAGTGCAATGAGTTAGCATTTCATTCTTCTGTCACCATAAGCCAAATAACGAGGTACAAGAGAAGTGTGAAAGCTCCAAATGATTTTGGTTGAATTTGACAAGAGTTAATGAATCACTTTAAATGGAACAGGTTCAAGTACCTCAAGGTCAGGGGTGTGGTAGAAGGGATTACTTCTGTCTAAAAAATAATACCACGTTTCTTTTAATAATTAAAACCTTGCTCTGTGCCAACTAGAAAGTGATAGTACTAAGGTTGCTTCAGGGACCTGGCCCCATATTCTTAAAGCCCACTAGCTTAGTTCCTTGCTAAGTGTATTTCAAATGATACAATTTATTGATCAACAAACAGTTTTCCTAGTCTTAATAACTAGTCTCCAACTAGGGTTAGCTGGTTAAGTCTTAGGTACCCACTAAGTTAACCCTAGTTAGCAACTGAAAGATCTTGTGTATTGTTTGTGTTGCACGTTTCACGTTCATTGTATTGTTGGGCAAACATGTTATATGTATAGATATATTAATCTGTTTCAAAGCATGCCTGTATGATTTTTAAAAATATTAACACTAATACATGTATTAATTCATTGGTATCCATTGATTGATTTATTTGATGATTTGAGTAATATAAAATATTTGTATATTAATCACACATTTATATGTTTACATGTACGGGCTAACTTTTCTAGTAGATTAAAACAAACATTTGGTTTGGATGAATAAAAATAAATCAGAGGACGATTTTTGTTTTGTGCTGAAGTTGATTTGTCTGGTGCCCATTGCAGAAAGAGTTGCAATCGATTGTAAAGTTACAATTAATTGCAAGTCAGATCATGTGACTAAAATGCACAAAGCTGATTGGATGAAATGAGCATATTCTGTTACTTGCAATCAATTGTAACTTTACAATTGATTGCATCTCTTTCTGCAACGGGGCCCTGGGGTGTGTTTCACAAAGATCCTAAGTTGAACTTAACTCTAAGTTGGACTTAAAAAGTATGGAAAGCCATTTTTGTTACAGTCCTTTAAAAAGGCATAAAATGTTGTTTTAAATCATTAATTAATATTTTCTATTATCAAGGAGATTTCATGTTCTTCATGTAAAATTTATGAAAAGTCTAGAATACTTGCATGTTTGCTTATGAATATATTTTATTCCAAGGCTACACATGACTTTCCATACTTTTTAAGTCCAACTTAGAATTAGGTTCAACTTAGGATCTTTGTGAAACACCCCCCTGGTCTTGAGTATACTTGGGCTAGGGTCTATTGAGAATGCAAATTATGGTCTTGAATGACTTAATACATTATTACGAATCAGAAGGGGAAAAAAAGACAATCACAGTAAATTGAATCTGACAATATGTTATTGAAGGTTTTGCATTGAACTATGACCTTGAAATGAATCACAATGTATACATTGTTAGGGGTAACAAAGGAATTCAGCTGACAGGACAATAACAATTCAGTCGTATTAAAGGGTGTGCACATGTATATTGTTTAATGCTTTGTCAGTGCTGAACAAAAATACAATTTAACATATTTATAAAGACTACCCAAGTGATGAAAAAGGTGGTTTTTATAACTATAGGTGTTTGTTAACCCCTTGACTAAAGGAACCGGGTGGGATGTGTACAAAGGCTTTGGAGATTTCAGAATCTCGAAGGGAGTGGGTTAATGTCCGAATTGCCCTCTAGGTAGAAGTTATGTTGTAACCAACATGTTGTGTGTGTGTGTGTGACAGGGTACAGTTTGGGGAAATAAACACAATATTACAGCACTTCCAGTTAGTCAAGATTAGTGTTCAAACCAGGGGGCAGCCAGAGCAGGTTTAATTGCATACATATATTAATTTTAAATTATATGTTATGTTTTTTCCTTTCTCTCTTTATCCCTCTATTTTTTGTCTTGCACTTTTCTCTGGACCTGTAGACAGTGGTAGTAGTCAGAAGACCAGCTCGATAGGCAAGTCCAGTCCTTCCACGCCGGTCATATCAGCAAAGTTTGTCCCGGGTCATCGGAAAACGAAGAGCTTAGGAGCAAAGTAAGTTATATTTTATCTTCTTTCTATACTGGACTAGTATGATTGTAAAGTCTGATTCTTGAACACCAGTTACATATCATCACAGGGTTTTTTTTTTTCCCAGGCCACTACTGGTGAACAAAAGCTTTAGTAGCAAAGTAAATGATAAATTAGTTAGAAATAGTAAATTCAATAATGAACTTATATAGATTGTATACAAATCCATTGCCACCAGATATATCATTTAAGTTTATCCCAGGTCATTGGAAAACAGAAAGCTTAAGAGCAAAATAAATTACAGAATCTGTAAAGAAATAGTAATTTTGATAAACCAATGTAACTGTTAAGTCCAACCCCTCAATACCGGTCATTTCATCAAAGTTTGTATAAGGCCATCAAAAAAACAAAAAAGTTTAGGACTTAAGTATTTTAAGTAGCAAATTTTTGTAGCAAAGTTTGTTCTGGGTCATCAGAAAACAAAAATTTGTCTAAAAATGACTTTTTATATTATATTAATTGTAGCCTTGAGACAAATGGTTATCTAGATAGGCTTTAATAGTTCCAAGAATAAAATGGAGTTATTTGTAATTAGTGTCATGAATGGGCTTTGTGATTGTCCTTTTTATAGATAACAACCTCAACTTAACTTTTAATTTTATATAAATCATACGTTATTGATCTATAGACTCTTTAGAACAGCGTTTCTCAACCAGTGGGCCGCGGCCCACTGGTGGGCCGCGAAGCTCTCTCAGGTGGGCCGCGAGGTCGGCCAAAATGAAATTTTAAAAATTCTGTGGTAGCTAGTCCACGTCCTGTCTGATTTTATTCCATGTGCAATAAGATTTTGCTTCATGTCAAGTCAAATTTCCTTCCCAAGTATGCACCAGATAGCATGATTTCAAGTTAAATATTGCAAAATCCCCCTTACCGTGCACGGGCGGACACCAACCTACGATCACACCCTCCCATCACCCTTCCCCCTCTCGGTAATTGTTTCGCTCCCTCAGTAATCGGTCTTGTCTACGTCTAGAATAAAATGTTCATGTTGTTGTATCATAAATAGTGTGGCTTTTGATGCACTGTTTGAACTGTATAATGTCACTTTGCGAATATTTTGGGGGGTGCATATTTGACGCGTTTACCTACATTACATGTTGCCAAGTCAGAATTTCCTATCTCGGTATGCACCAGATTGCACAGTTTCAAGTCCAAAAATGCAAAAGCTCCCTACCGTGGGAGGGGGGACACCCCCTCCCACACCCTCCCCCTCCCCCGCTCAATCGCTTTGCTCCTTCGCAATATGCGGTGGTGATGCGGATTTGGTTTAGCCCCCCCCCCCCCCCCCCAAAAAAAAATAAAAATAAAAAACCCTGTCCCCCATCAAACCACGACTTGATTTTCTTATTTCCCATAAGCAACCTGAAGTGTCCCATTGAAGGAATAGACAGTTTTTTGGCATCGCAACTGACAAATAGATAGCACACCGTTTTCTTATTATTATTTTATTGTCATTTTTTCATTTTTCCAAATATGTTCTTATAAGGTGGGCCTCCAAAAATTTGTAGGAGCAAAAGTGGGCCTCGGGTTAAAAAAGGTTGAGAAACGCTGCATTAGAACAATTAAATATAACAGCGGATATTTACTTGTTTTCTCTTCTTCTTCTGCTTGCTTTTTACAGTGTGCCAAATCATTTAGCGCCTGCAGAACCTTTGAGGTAAGTTGAATGAATGAGATGAAAGAAATTCCTTTGTTTCATGTACAATGTAGATAGCGTTCATTTCCTGTATAAGAAAGTTCTTTTTTACTAAATGTAAGTTATTTTGTTATCAAACTACTGTATTTGCATCCAACAGAGTATGTTAGAATGTAAATTAATTTCTAATAGTAGTTTTTACTGTTTCTAGTTCAAAGAATTATTTTATTTTTTATATATTATATAAAAACAACAATGCATGAAGACAATTTCGGATAAAATTTGTAGTTCCTATAGTGCTGGCATCATCAGAAAAGTTAGTCTCCATAGACCGCAACCAACAGGTATTACGGGACCAGTCCTGAGCCCCATTGCAGAAAGAGATACAATCGATTGTAAGTTAAAAATTGATTGTAAGTCAGAACATTAGCGCTTTTCAACCAATCAGATTTGTGCATGAAGATCACATGATCTGACTTACGATTAATTGTAACTTACAATCGATTTTATCTCTTTCTGCAACGGGGCCCTGAATGGGTTAAATGCCCCTAATCATACGCAATTATAGTCCATTAGCACAATATCCTAAATTAGTTTTAATACATGTTTGTTATTATTTAAATATTCATGATCTCTTGTTATGATCTAATTTCAGCTTCCCCAACACAAATTTTGGCAATGGACCAAGACACCTGCTGGATGATAGTCTTCTGGAGGAAACGTCTTCATCGGTCAGACCTTCCGTTTCAAGTTCAATAGAAGGTACATTTACTAGCTTTTCACTCACTTCAGTTATGCCACATTAAAGTGATCCATAAACTTTAAAGGTACACTTGAGTATTGGTACTTCCTGAAATGCCCCTTGACACTAAATTGGTTGGTTTGAAAGTTCAATGAATAAAACATGTGAAATGAGAATCATTCCCTTTCGAATGCGCTCATAGTTGTAACATTTGATTTCAAAATATTTAATTTATAAGTCTACCCTGCCGGGGGACATCTTGACTTTTTAGAAAAAGGCACTAATGCTTTATATAGACTTCTTTGAAAAAAATCAAAATCGGTTTTTAAATAGTTGTTGATGATATCTCTATTTAATCATTATTTTAAAAAAACATCACATGCATAATTTTGGTAGAAAAATGGTTAAAACCAATGAGTTTTAGAGAGCGACCTCTTGAGTTGTAACGGCTCTTTTTGAATGATTAACAGGGTTTTTACTTAGTCGTTTGTAATTGTGTATACCGTATTTGCTGGTGTATTTACCTCACCTTTTTCTTGACAGAAGAAACCACAAAAAGGGGGGAGCGGTTAATATACAGAGATAGAGAAATATGTTTCATGAAAACACCACATATTGCTATTATATCAGTGTATGTGGAGTAAAAGGCTTGGAAGGCTTTTCTGTTGTGATTTGTGCTCTAATCAGAAACAAGTATGTGAAATGTGTTGTTTTATTTATTAAAAGTTTACCAAAGTTAGGGGGGAAAGCACGAAATTTATATATAGTTTGATCATGTTGCAATCATTCCCAGCACAGGTTTATCATCTACAAAATGTTATTTACCCTTCAATGACAACCCAAAGTTGGGGGTGCGGTTAATACACTATTAGTACTATTGGTATGTACCGCAATGGTGCAGATTTTGGCTACTAAAAGTAAGTTTGACCAAAACTCAACTATCCCTTTAACAAATTCACCTAAACTCACTTTGAGATTTCACATTTTCCCTGAAACTTGTTGTTTGGCTATATATGGTGACAGAAAAATGAAATTGCTATTGACTTTTCAAATGTCTCCCTATTTACGTTTGAACGAAATGTGTTTCAAGATTAAACCTCTCAATGTTTATAATTATTGTGTTTTCTCTGTCAACAGGAAGCAGTGAGGGGTCAGAGTTCAGCGACGATCAAGATGTCTGGTTAAACAATGGGTGAGTTACTATACGATCTTCCCTTGAAATACTTTCTTTTCTGCGGACTAAAATATTTCCTTGAAATATAAAGACATGCCTCAAGAGACAGTGCCATTTAGCAATCAGTAGATTTATTTACACTATTTACCATATTAATCCAGGTTGTATTTTAAAAACACATCTGTAAATTCCATTTCATTTGAAAGAAAATCACATCCTTTTTTACAAGGACTGAAAGAAAGAGTGGCTGAAATTATTAAGAGTAACGCCTTCAGGACTATTCAATGTTGGTATAATATGGATTCTCCATAGACCGTGTCCTTGATATATTTGGGACCAGTGCTATACAGGTTAAAAGTCTTCAATTGTAATGTTAACACTTAACAGTGAACAAAATACACTGGGCTCAGGGCGAATTTGCCCTCGAAATGACAAAAAGAGCCCCCGAAATTCATAAAAGAGCCCCCATAATTTTGCATAGAGTTCAATGCAACACAAATTTGTGTTATTTTCATGCAGGCAAACTTGAAAAGGAGCCCCAGAAATAAACATTTTATTTTTTCCCCTGAATGTTAAAGGGGTAGTTTAGTTTTGGTAAGGCTGAACTTTAGAAGCCAAAACCTGCACAGTAACATTATAAACTAATAGTTATAACTCCACCATGCTCGAAAGGTATACAAAATTACAAACGACTAAGTGAAAAGCCTGTTATCATTCAAAAAGGGCCATTAAAACACAAGAGGGCGCTTTTTAAAAAGGCATTGGTTTCAACCATTTTTCATACAAAATTATGCATGTGATGTTGTATTGATACAATTATTAAATAGCTAGATCATCAACAACTATTTAAAAAACGCTTTTGAACATTTTTGAAAAAGTGCAAGCATTTTTAAATTTTTTTTCTAAAAATCATCTAATTATTTGGGCCCCAAATAATTATAAGATCAGATATATTTATTGATATTTCAGCCGTTTCTGGGTCGATTTTGACCAAATAAAGTTTATTCTGCCATTAAAATTGCATGTTCTCTCAAATTCGACACTCAGTTTTTAATTACCTCACAAAAAAATTGTGATGTGCAGCGCCCTCTCTACCAAAACTAAACTACCCCTTTAAAGGGACTAAGTAACATTGTCCAAATCCTCAAAATAAATTTTTCATTCTAGCGGTTCCCTCATACCTTGTTGTATTCGTATTAACAATAAAATCATGGGACAGGTTTCGGTTTTTCAAATTTCCCTTTCGTTACAAAGATATGTACGATCGAAGTATTCAGATAAGAAAAACTCTGGGCGAGTTTTTTTTCTGGGTACAAAGTGAGTGCAGTGAGTTATTGAATATCACTTTGCATTTTCGCTCATTACTTGGCCATGCAATGTCCATTTGACTTGAAATGTTCACACAATACCCTGTGGACATATGAGATAACAATAATATACATTGCATCAACCATTCATCACTTTTTGCACATGTCAACAAAGTTATTAGATCCCTTTAAGTCTGAAATAGTCATAAATAATGATACAAATGTGTTTTTTCTTCTCTTTTTTTTCATCTTTTTCTCGACATGATTAGGAGCGTAACGGAAAGCTGTGAAGATCTTGTATCCAGTATCATAGAGATTCCACAGAACTCATTCACACTGAGTGGTAAGCCATTTCAAACACATCTTCCAGCTATTTTCATTCATTTAGACTTTGCACCATACCAGGAAATTTGTTTGTATAATTATCAGCTTGAGCTCCGGTTGTAATGTGTTTTTATTATTGTAGTTATGAAAAGAAGAGAAATAGAATAACATTTTCAATAATAAATAAATTATGATTGATATCTATATGAAACTTCTAACATATTTAAAGATATTCTATAGAAATAAAGAATCATTTGTTTGTTCACTCAAATTGTACATGTATATTCTTGCAAGTAAGCTAGATGTCATAATGAATCACTTCCTTTTTTTAGTTGGATGATGTGTAAATCAATCATTGAGTTTTCACATAGTAATAATAATGTGATTATCGATCTTCTTTCACAGCTGGGGGGTGTTTCACAAAGATCCTAAGTTGAACTTAACACTAAGTTGGACTTTAAAAATATGGAAAGCCATTTGTTGCCTTGGAATGAAATATATTCAAAAGCGAAAATGCAAGTATTTTAGACTTTCATACATTTTACATGAAGAACATGAATCTCCTTGATAATAGAAACATATTAATGACTTGAAACAACATTCTATGCCTTTTAAAAGGACTTTTACATTTTTTTCCTCAAAGAAACCAAGGGCTTTCCATACTTTTTAAGTCCAACTTAGAGTTAAGTTCAACTTAGGATCTTTGTGAAACACCCCCCTGGTCTCAAGAGAAAACTAATCAGGATGCAAGCTATCTGTGACGTGGACGCAATTCTGGGTGGAGTTGTAGGGAGCCAATCATAATGATCCTCTCATTAATGAACCATTAAAACTGTCGTGTGTTGAAATATAAGGCATTCAGTAATCATTTGATAATTAATATTTAATCCTCGCAGCATGTCTCAAGAGGAAACCCATCAGGAAGGCAGGACACAAGCTCTCGGTGACGTCATGGACGAGATTCTGGGTTGCGAGGAAGAAATCATATCCTCATTAATGAACCATTAAAACTGTCATGTTTCGAAATATAGGGCATTCATATGCATTCAGTAATCATTTGATAATTAATATTTACTCCTTGCAGCATGTCTCAAGAGAAAACCCATCAGGAAGGCAGGACGCAAGCTCTCGGTGACGTCGTGGACGAGATTCTGGGTGGGGCTATGGGGAACCAACCTGGTCCACTACGCAGCCAAGTCGTTCAACTCATTAGAAAGATCGCATGTAAGTTTCTTAAATCAGCAATCATTTCATTTTTATTTTATTACATTCTATATGTTATACATTGAATTCTAAAACTTTGTATTCCTGTAGTAGAAAGATCTTTGGATTTTTATTAAAATACACAAAAAAAGTCTGTAGTGCAATTTGACTCCAGTATATTAAATGAGAAATGCTTCGCTTTACCATTTCCCCCTAACAACAAGGGAAAGAAATTGCCCCCATTACACCATACTTCCGTTGATACAGTCACTAATGTTTAGCCAAAATTTACCATCATGTTCCTGTTTTTTCTCCACGTTTTGCAGACAGTTTAAATCCAAACCGTGCAAGTTTTTCTCCATCCTTGATTGGTTGGTGTCCATGCATGACACCGAACACAATAATATTCCTTCCTTCAGACCCTGAATCCATGTTTATTATGCTACAGATTCCTGGCTTATACATGGTGTATTTTCTCTCTTTTGTTGACAGTTTAAATCCAAACCATGCAAGGTTTTCTCCATCTCCGATTGGTTAGTCTCCATGCCCGACACCAAACACAGTAGCACCATTCTACTCACAGACCCTCAAATGAAACTTTGCCCATGAAATTGATTTTTAAGCTTATAAATTCATGTTGTATTTTCTCTCTTTTGTTGACAGTTTAAATCCAAACCGTGCAAGGTTTTCTCCATCTCCGATTGGTTAGTCTCAATGCCCGACACCAAACACAGTAGCACCATTCTACTCACAGACCCAAACACAGGTAAGTTAATTTTTTTGTTGACTTTTAGAAGTAGAATTGAAAATGAAGCTTGACTCAAACTTTCCCAAGTGATCCCAGTGATCACCTGTATGTAGAGACCACCTGTATATAAAGATCACTGAGGGGTGTTTCACAAAGATCCTAAGTTGAACTTAACTCTAAGATGGACTTAAACATTATGGTACGCCATTTGTAGCCTAGGAATCAAATATATTCAAAATAAAAAAATGCAAGTATTTGTAGACTTTTCATAAATTTTACATCAAAAACATGAAATCTCTTTGATAATAGAAAATATTAATGATTTGAATCAATATTTGATTCCTTTTAAAATCAATTTTATAAAATTGTTTCACAGAAACTAATGGTTTTCCATAGTTACTAAGTCCAACTTAGAGTTAAGTTCAACTTAGGATCTTTGTGAAACACCCCCTGGTCTTGATTTCCTTGAATGCAGTTTACATATAAATGAACCTGTCTATAACGACCACCTGAAGATAAAGGCCAATTTTTATGTTTCATTTGGAAGATGTCTATAGAAAGGTGTGATAATATTTTATTCACAGTGTTTTCACATCTAAATAAGATGTTACAAACAAATATCATAAACAAATTTGTAGAATGCTTCAATGAAGCCATCAGATTTGGATAAGAACATGGCTAAATTGATAAGTAAATATGTTTGCAAAGCTCAGCTAATAAATAACAATCAGAATTTGGATTATTAGGAGAAGAAGTTAGACATTAAATGGACCAAGCTACATAGAAAGGTCGTGAAACGTTAAGAACGTAGCTATTTTAGATACTTGCGGTGAAGTAAGGTTCATTTTAATCAGAAACTACCAAAATCTTGTGTAAAAGATGTGTCTATAGTTTTGTTAATGTGTACAATAAATTTGAAAATATTCATAGTGGTCTGGCAATATAAAAAGTTAAAGGAAAACCATCAAGATATGAAAATATGTAGGAATTTGTGTGAAACATTACCGTATTTGCCGGTGTATAAACCGCACCCGTGTATTAACCGCACCCCCATTTTTGCAAACTTTTTTTTTTTTTTAAAGGTGCGGTTAATACACCAGCAAATACGGTACATGTAATGCTCCCAATATCTTATCTTTACGACAAGCTACCATTCCGCTTTTATTTCGATGTAAAGGTAACAGCTACAAGTACAAGGCGCAGAACTATGCTCTCACGTGTGCGTGGGTCAGACATCTGGACGAAGCGACCAAGAATAATCAATATAAAAAATATGTCTGTTTGCAATCAGTTATTAAAAAAACAGATTTATATTTGCATTGCTAACTAGATCCTGCTTTTATTCCTTGGTACAGGTAACAGCTACAAGTACAAGGCGCAGAACTACGCACTCACGTGTGCGTGGGTCAGACATCTGGACGAAGCCACCAAGAAGAAGAGAGGACCAAAGGTAAATATTGACAATTTTAATCGCAAGAAGGTCCTTAACACTTTCAAAGTCTATTGAATTAATGTCTTTTAAGCTCTCAACAGATTGTGTCATTGTTTATGTTTTGGATACTGCAACATTCCAACTGAAATAAAGAACCTTATTTGAGAGATGGTGCTGATATCCACAAGTTATGAAGAAAGAGCTACTTTTTTAGATTAAATAATTTGTGGCACAAACAAAAATTAGAGTAAAGTATCCCCCGGCCATGTTTACCTAAAATGTAATAATTTTGTAGGCAAAAAGATGATAAGAATTTCCTAGTTACCTGTTCACATTATTAGCTTGTGTCAATATGTCAATTTTCAGAAGTTTTTTTCTTCATAAAGTGGGTTTGTGAACTACACTTTGTAATCATCAATTTGCTTTGAGCAGTCCCAGAAAGGTATATTTAATGTTTCTCTTTTTTTCTTTGTCCATCACAGACTCCAACCAACCTTATGAGTTTTGAATGACATTTCATCGAGACCAACTTGAAATTTGAGAATGGTAAACATGACAAGCTACTTCAACCAACATTACAGGCCTTTTGAACGGCATCACCACCTTGCTAGTTGCATGAACTGTTATCAGCGTGGGTAGGAATACTCCCCGGGGAGTGGATTTGGTGCACATTGTGTGCCAGCATGGATTAGAATGATCCCCAGGGAATGGATATGGTGCACATTGTGTGGGAGCCAAGATCGGAATGCTCCCCAGGGAGTGGATTCTACAGCGCATGGCACGTTATACACATTATGCCAGACCAGATAGGAATACTCCCCAGGGAGTGGATTTGGTGCACATTGTGTGCAAGCCAAAATCGAATTGCTCCCCAGGGAGTGGATATCATATGGTGCACATTGTGTACGAACCAAGATAGGAATGCTCCCCAGGGAGTGGATCCTACAGCGCATGGCACGTTATACGGCACATTAGGCCAGCCAGATAGGAATACTCCCCAGGGAGTGGATTGGTGCACATTGTGTGCAGGCTGTACACAATATGTGAGCCCATTCATATGTTGGCAATTCATTCTGATGAGTTATGACTAGAAGTCCTAAGCACAGTGTAAAATTAAATGCACAATTTGTCAACATTGGATTTTCCAAATTCAGAATTTCAGTTAACAAAATTAAGATTTTTACACAAATTTTCCGAATGGCATGTAGTGCACAACAAATATTTCAATAAATGGGTTTTCCTCCAACTCCTAGAAATGTCCTCAAAACTTCCATCAAACAAGCCAAACGTAATACGCATATTGCTATTTTGGCTGAAATTAAATTGGCAGAATAGGAGTGGGAAAAGCGATAAATAAAGCGAAATTTGAGGTGTCAAGACATCTGCATTTGTGACTTAGCCTACAGTGTGATATTTTCTAGTTGCTGGTTGGAGAGAGAGTAGTTGTCATAGCAACAGCCTACAGTCAACTTTGTGAGCTTTGTCTGCCGGTACGTTGAATTCATCTATTGAAGGTTGGTGAGAGTTTAGTCATGAAAATGGATAGTGCAGAGTTATCACGAGTTATCACAACAACTGCTGTCCACTTGACTGATGGTCCATTGAATTTATCTATCAACGGTGGGTGAGAGTTTGGTCATGAAAACCAACGGTGCTTCCATGTAAATGCCATGGTACTTTTATAGCAGCAGCTTCTACAGTAATCTTTGTTGTCTTGTGTGTGAATTCCTTCTCCCTAATAGCAGGATTGAGCATAACGCTTGTCTTCATCCTAATCTACATGGATAACATACCTCCATGTTTTAATCCATATCAAAGTCTTGGCCACTTTTGAAAAACTTTACAAGATTAGTTATTGTCAGATGTGACTGGATATAGCAAAACCCTGCACTTGTCGGTAATTTCATGATTTGAAGAAATGGGCATTTTGAGTTCATACAATGTAATGTAAAAGACTTATGTTTGTAAAAATAGAGACAATCATATCTCTGCCAATTATTGTACAGTGTTTTAGAAGAAGGCATCAAATGAAAGCTTGTGATGAGGCCTTTGTCATTGGCTTGAAAATCTTCATTTTGATTTTTACCGACAAGTGCAGGGTCTTGCTATATCCTGTCACTAATATTCACAGAAAGAATGATTGTCTAAAAGAATCGCCTGTAAACAATTTGTACAGCATATGGCAAAGCATAAATTCGTGGTCTCTGAACAAGACAATGTTGTCAAAAGATATGAAGATAACTTAAATATCGCATACAAATAAGTTCAGGTTCACATGGGGAAATGGCAAATGGCATGTAGCAGAAGAGTTTGTTAGTCCATGTTACAATTGCATGTATGTTCTATTCTTGAAAATGCTAATAATTTTCATGGAGAAATATAAAGTCTGTTCCATGCAGAAGGAAATGGTGATGTTCCAAATAGTTCATGAATCCATTATTAATCACCTTTACTGTAAAATACTACCTTGTTTCAAGATATTGTTTTACATTTAGATATAATGTGATGAATCTGCTTGAATAGTACGTAACATTTTGTTTTCATTTTTCATTATTGCCACAAAAATCCGTTTTTAATAGTGATACCAATATTTAAGTATGCAGTTTATCTTTTATGTTTATCGTAGAATGTTAGGTATCAGAAAGTGCAATAAAATGTACAGTTCGTACTTGTACAGTATTGAAGAGGCTTTTACTTTAAGTTTCCTAAATAAAAACAGTTGTAGTATCTGAATAAATTTCTAAATGTTTATCTAATAAATAAATAAGTGTGGTATAGCGCAGTTTTGTAATGTATTCAAATTCATGTTTGAATTAATTAATTCATATATGCAGAAAAACCTGAGTTACCAGCTGTGGGTGAACCCTTGGCTTGTTATTTTGTCAACATCTATCACTATGCATGTTGCATACATTATATGTTGCTATGCCTGACAACTTTCAAAGAGCTTTGGCAATCGTTGATGGTCACTAGTAGCGACCTTAATGAGACAGGTGCAAGTATGCAAGAAGGTTGAATACATTACGAAACCTATATACAGTCAAAACTGTCCTAGCGACCACCTGTCTATAGCAGCCAACCTGCCTATAGTGGCCACCAAAAGTGATCCCTAATGAGACGGGTGCATGTAGGCAAGAAGGTTGAATACATTACGAAACCTATATACAGTCAAAACTGTCCTAGCGGCCACCTGTCTATAGCAGCCAACCAGCCTATAGTGACCACCAAAAGTGATCCCGGCAGAGAAAATCAATGTTATAAAACCTGTCTATAGAGGTCACCTGTCCTCTGTGGCCATATTACTTGTTTCACCCAGTGCGGTCACTATGCACAGGTTTGACTGTATTTTAAATAATAAGTTTTCTATGTTTTACTATTCATTAATAATGTATTTAATGTGCAGCCTGACTATGTTATTGAAGTCTTCCTGTTCACTTGCTCCGCCCCCCTTCCAACAAAATGGACGTGCCTCCCAGATATATAGCTTGGTGTCCACTTGTCATTTATTATGACCTTGGTATACAGTTGTGGGAGTGTCAGAGTATATTGGTTTGGGCCTTCGTCTCTAAATACAATGGATGTTGGTTTGATTCTCAACCGCGGGATGCGTGTCCTTCAGCAAGGCACTTTATCAACAATTGCTGCTCTCAACTCGAAAGTAAATCAAGTATAAAAGGGATTCTCTTTAAGGTGACCAAAATCGAAAGAGTTGTTGGGGTGCTCCATTTTCTTGGAAGGGGGTTGGAGATGAACATTGCAATGTGCTGATATTTAATGATAATTTGTATTTTGTATCATTTCGTTTTTGTTTTGTTATTGCAAATCATTTATGTATTATTTTTGCTTGTATTTTGTTGTTTAAATTGATCAAGACGTCGAATATTTATGTGCCACTATATTTTATGCAAGTGTCATTAATTTGCAAAATGAATCTGAAAAACTTGTACAAACAAACAGTATAGAAGAAGTTACATTGGCAGGTTCCAATACGTTGTGGAAATAATTTAGCCTTCATGATATATTTTCTTTTATTTCAGAAATGTTCAAGTATGTTCAAGTATTTTTTTTTTTTTTCAGGGTAGATTTCATCATGCAAACATCTTCTTGCCATGTATCTGTTATAGAATCGCAGTTATTAACCCGTTCACTACGAGATTCTGAAATCCCCATAGACTTTGTGCATAGCCCACTTGGTTCCCGTAAGCAACGGGTTAAAGCCAAATAACATGTTGGGAGAGTTTCGGAAAGCATCTATATTGCCCAAACTAATTGAGCAATATTGTGGAAATAGTATTTTTAAAAGGGCTTGTGTGGTAAAATCTTAACCTTAGTATCGTTAAATGCAGAAATATTGGTTGAAACTTCCATGCATGCTGCCAGCACGCCGCTGAAATTGGGCCTAAATTCACCTCCCATTTGCCCCTCTCTGCCGGTCTGGGTATTAGTGGCTATACATTCGACAAGCCCCCATGCCATGCATACATACACTTGCATAGCTTTTGCCTGTAGCGTAATATGCGGTTTAATTTAATCTATGGTAAAAAGCTTTTTTTGTTTCTCAAATAGTCATTTTCAAAGCAGTTTTTGTACAGTGCGAGTCAAAAAAATCGAAACCGGACTTTGATAGCTTATAAATCCACAAATCTAAAAGTATATATGTTGATATTGGTATCATGTTAACGCTTGGGAAATTCCCTTTAAAATGATTTATCATACACTCTGATCACTTCACGCTTCACCGAACGCGACCTAATTATCCAAAGGCATGCACAAACTACCTGTGTCCAAGTTTGCAGTGTTCTTGTTTTGTGAATGGTTGCATCTGTTGTCTGATTTTCAATGATAACTTCATCCTGCATGTCCTATTCAGGGGCCCCTGCCTCAAAACAGTGTGGTTGCTGATGGGAGGACAGTGTGTGATCCCCTTCCAACCTGATAAACATGAAAACACTGGCACCACCTGATATTTTGTTGTGCTTCACCAAAGGATATTCTTGAAATGTTCATTTGAAGAAAAAACGTAAACAGACCCATTCATTTATGATAAACACAACCAAAAACCTAAGTCCACCCTAATCAAAATAGCGTAAAAACGAAAAGGTTTTGAGCAAAATAACTTGGCAGGATTGTTCCTACACTGATTGACTAACTTCTTTGTGAAAATGAGATTGATCTGCCATGTCATGCATGAGTGAGTACACATTAAAGGCAAAATTGTCACTTTCCAAGTCACAAAAGTCAAAAAGTGACAATTTTGCCTTTAATGTGTGCTTACTCATGCATGACTCGATGGACCAATTTTATTTTCGCACATAAGTTATTCAATAAATGTATAAACAATCCTGCCAAGATATTTTGCTCAAAACTTTTTCGTTAAAAAGTTATGCTATTTTGATTAAGGGGGACTTACTTTTTTTGATGTGTTTAGAACAAGACGACGGCAAACTTGGACACGGGTACTTTTTGCATGACTTTGGATAATAAGGTCGTGCTCAATGATGCGTAAAGTGATCAAAATGTGTGATGTATCATTTTAAAGGCAATTTCGCAAGCTTTAACATGATACCAATATCAACATATATATGTTTGTAATTGTGGATTTATAAGCTATCAAAGTCCGGTTTCGTTTTTTTTGACTCGCACTGTACAATGTATTCTTTCACATGATAGGTGATGAAAGCATATTTTCATTTTTTTGTGTGAGGGGCGTTTCCCAATACTGCTATTTGGCTTTAACTTGAATATGAATACAGGATAGAAAAAAAAAAAAAAACATTCTTTAAAGTTTTAAAAATATTCATATTTTGTTTCTATTGTTATGCTAGCCAATCTTCATATATCTTCATAATTTGTTATGTCATTTCATATTTGTTTTGTTTTGCATAGTCATTAAATATATCCCATATGATTAGCCTAGACCATTTCATATTTAACATTAAAAATGCAGTACTAAATGAACATAATAGAAAAGAAAATGATGTACAGTGTAAAATAGATTTGTTAATAAAAAAAGAGAAAGATAATATCACAAACATGATTAATAGTTCTTAATAATAGGAGTACATACATGTACATGATAACTGCTAAGTTTTACAACTCTATGGCAGTATGTAATGCATTTTGGGTAATCTTTATGTTATGAAATGTTCATATTTTAATTTAATAGCCTTGGTTGAGTAATTTCTGATGTACATGTATATCCCCCATTGCCATTAACGTAACCTTGGTAACGAGCCAGAGACGATTATGCATTGTGCTTTATTTTTATACTCTGTTCATTGCCTGTCAGATTTGTTTTCTTATTCCCACTTTCAATTTTATTTTTGTTATTGGCAAATTTAACGAAAAGATGCGTTTATGATTCCACATTGTTCTATTCCTCACAAAAAAAGGACTGGTCAGTTTTTAACTAATAACAATTTGCAAATATATTTATTTAATCTAGATTGATTTCATTCTTCAAAATGAGTGTCCGCCCACAAAAAAATTAAATAATGTTTCGCTAATAAAATAGGTGTTAAGTTATGAAATCTAACTAAAGTCTGTATGATGTCTAAATAAGATAAGAGTTTTGTTAGACTGATGGGCCGAATGTTCCTGTCTATATATTAAATTATATGTGTACATGTATTGGGAGCTTAAAAGTTGTTTAGTCTGTACAGTCTTTATATTATGCAAACAACTTTTGGGTTTCAGCTAATTTATTAAAGAGAAAAATATGCTGTCGTACATTATTTCTATTAAATGTGAAGGATCACATGAATTAAAGATTCAATGGTATTTGTAAATTTTGTTGTGTTTGAATGATATTTTTGTGTAACTTATTTTATAGAGAGAATAGTGTAAAAGAGAATGTGAGAGAGAGAGAGGAGGAGAGAAACAGAGAGATAGACAGACAGAAAAATACAGAGAGAGACGTGGGTGTACGAGCACAACGATGTGGGGGCGGGGGGGGGGGGGGGCTGATAAGATGCCGGCCTCTTATTCAACAACTAAAAATTTGATTTTTCCAATTTAACATGCCTACCTCGGAAGATGTGAAAAGAAAAAGTAGGTTTATTGGAACTCCCTAACTGAACTTATCTCTAGTGACTCAATTTCCAGAAAATATCATACTTGAAAAATGTTGGGGGCTGCAGCTCCCTAGGTGCCCCCCCCCTAGGGGATGAAGATAAAGAAAGTAACTAGTAACATGTGGGAGCAATCAGTGTATCACTAGGCCATTTACTTCAGTCGAGTCTGTGTATTTGTGTGTGTGTGTGTGTGCGTTTGTACTTGTGTGATTGAAGTGACAAAAGGGGAAATAAAAGGTCTTTCATACAGAAACGAACAGTAATACATAATCTTCAGATTAATTTCAAATTTTATTTCAAGATAATACTGATGCATCGTCAACACATAAACCAACATATTTATATCGCTCCCTCCCTCTAGTTTGCACGTAGTGTAGCAAACCTGAACCTCCTTTTCCTGTACTTCTCTACCACAACTGAGAGAATGACATGAGGCATGTTTGGTGGGCGGGGCCCAGAACTGTCCGTCATTGAGTCCTCTGAGCTGATTGGAGAGTTGCCGATGCTATCAAAGTCTTGACCACGCCCATTCCGCTCCCCAATGCTATCCAATGAATCGTCATCACACAAGGCAGGTGTAGCGTAGCTACAAGAAGTCTCGGTCTTCCCTGCAAGTGGAAATGAGGAAGGTTGGTAGAAGATGCCTCGGTTGGCTCCTCCCACTGCCGTATTTGCTTGCTCCTGGATTCTGGATGCCAACAGGCTCTTAACACGATTGGCCAAAGATTCGTTACGCCTTTCATTGTTCATCAACGAATCACGACCAGTAACCGTGTGCGCGTGCGCATAGTCTCTGTTGGTCACTCCCTTTGGCTTAGCGGGCGGGTTCCGAGTGGTCCCTTTGTAATGGGTGGGAAACCTGGCTCGGTCTTCAGCGAAGACGTCTTGACAGTCCTTCTCGATCTCCGCCAATGACATGGAGGACGTCGAGGAATTGTCTTTGTCATTATCGAGATCGACTGGAATAACCCAAGACTGTGGTGCCTTGATCTTGGTAGGTGCCTGATAAAAAGATAACAAGGAAATACGGTAAAGGGTAGGTAAGGCTAACAAGGCGCCATTAATTGGGCAGGGGTATTTGCAAGGATCTGTCGTTCAACCCTAACTATTTTTGGGTAATACACCCTTTTCCCCCTAGTAAAATACAACGAGACGAAGAAGTAAAGGGGAAAACACATTACATTTAGCAACAAAGTCATATATATATGGGAACCAAGTATTAAAGATCAATAAAGCTATTGTGTAGGCATCCAATCATTCACCGAGTAACTAAATATATATTTGTATAACTCTTAGCTATAGGCTACAATTTGCCTAAAAATGGTAACATTCCGTAAATCAATAAAATAATGCGTGTCTATATAATCAATCTCAACATATGTTGAGCTTGAAAGTCATATCGTCATTTTAATGTAATCTTCCAACTCATAAATACATGCATATAGGCAATATTTTAAAATATAACCCATATTCCGAAAATCCTAACAAAAAATACATTCCTATGACGAGCTTTACCACATTATATGAAATGTTACTCATTCAGATAAATTTAATTTTCTCATGATCGTACCTTAATACGACCCAGAACAGAGTATCGAGACAATTGAGTGGCTTCTGGCTCGAAGGCTGGCCTGTCACTGACCATTGGCATGTTGGTCAGCAACCTTTTAGATTCAACTGCTGAATTGAAAGAAGGAAGAAAAAAAAATAAGAAGAAGAACATAAATAACAAATGAAGCATTATATGGTTTATCCCAAATTATCAGCGAGAAAATACACACCAAAAAATATTTACGTTTTCATTTATAAGAAAAGTCAATATTCACTTTTAAAAATCATGATTTTTAAAATGATTTTCACATTATAGAGGTGAAAAAACACATGAATATAAAACACATCAGTGAAAATATATACCTTGTTGAATTTTCGGAACGTTTTCCTTTATTTTCGTCCCATTTCTTTTCTGCGACCCGTCCTTCTTTCCTCTGCCATCCTTCTTCCGATCCTTTCGTGTCTTTCTATCGGTGAAGGCACTGGTGGTGGTGCTGGTAGTCGTCGTTGACGTCAACATCCCGATCGGAGCGAGGGTCGAGCCGGGGTTCCTGCCGACTGTGACGGTTAGCCGCCGGGAGCGGAAGGGCGATGCTGCAGCAGACATGATGCTGGTCGGTTTTTCTTTAAGAGGAATCAACATCATTTTCGGTTGAAAGTGATCTGTTGATTTGAGATAAATAAGACAATGATAGAGAGAAGGGCAGATATTTTTAAACGTTACACGGAGACAAACGATTTTATTTTCTTCAAATACATATTTCTTTACTTGTTAATTAATTCTATGCCGTTATAAGCTCATATAAATAGGTTATCTTTGAACAGTTCTTGTTTTACTCTTTCTCTTGTTTGTATTTTCGTTTTAAAGTTGTCTTGATACAAATGATTAAACACTTGTTTATCGTTTTATTTTCGTCGTTATCATTATTAATACAATTAGTACAATATCATTCATTAGTATTATATAATCACCATCATCAAAGTATGGTTTTGATATAAATTTCAGATAGAACAGTTTTGAGTTACTATATTGCGCTAACCTGAAAGTGACGAGGAATCTGTGAAACAAATCAACAAAGGCTGGAATATATTGTTGATCAAGTTTTAGATTGGCGATAAGTACGATGCAATAAGCTAACGAATAAGCGACTTTACCAGAAGGCAAAAAATACGTCTAAAACAATCAAAAGAAAGTTTGAGACTGACGTCTAGAGAACTGTGGTGTGTACAAGACTTCGCGGCACACGTTGTTGACGTTGCATAGATACAGTCAGCTCACGCGCGCTATATAGCTCGTGACGTAACAATGACATTTCATTAGGTTAGTTATGATTGGTTGAAGATTTGTGTGATGTCACAATGCATCTGATCTGATTTATGGAGTCATACTTCTATGTTAATAATGTTCACACACTGAGTTTCATAACTTTTATCACGTTCTTCTATAATTTAAAGTAAATTTCTTTGGCTCAACAATTAGTGAAATGTGTATAATTCTGCAAAACGTAGCTGATGGGTGTACACCTCCTCCCCCCCCCCCCCCCCCCCCCAAAAAAAAAGGGACAACAAAGAAACCAAAATAACACGATTTTCTCCCTCCTACTTGGTATAATAAATCTAATCGAATTCCGTAAGTTATGATGTCTATTTCAAATAAGGAGTTATAGACTGATGGGACACGTTATTGGGTGTATAATCTTGTACAGCTACACAAACAACTTTTTAGTTTCAGCTAATTTATTACAGACAAAATATGCTGGCACGATTTTCTATTAAATTTGTGAAATATCACTGTCATTCAAGAAAGATTCAATGGTAACAGTAAATTGTGTAGTGTTTGCATTTTATTTCGTTGTTTTAATACTTTAACTTATTTGTAGGGAGAATGTAAGGAAAGAGAATTTGTGAGAAGTAGAGCAAAGGAAAGGGGTCCGAAGGAGATAGACAGCTAAACTATTTATAGGACTATAGCTAATGAAGCTAATGAAGCTATGGCTAATGAATCCCTTTTCCCCTATATTTTAGTTCGTTTGTAGTAATGAATTCATTATTGTATTAATTTAATTATTCATTATTATCTGAGGGGTCCAAATTTGTACAAGCACTGCTTTTTAGTGGACCCCTCTTGTTTCCAATATGTATACATTAATCTTTGTAAATGATTATAATTGATTTGAAATGTTTTGTTGGAAACAAATAAAATTGAAATTGAAATTGAAATTCAAGCTGAAAATGATGCAAGAGAGGGAGAAATGGAATATAAATAATTCGGGAGTTGAATTGAAAAGATGACAACACGAATATCTAAATATGTTAATGAAAAAACGAAAAAGGAAGAAGAAAACTATGGATCTTTTGTTACCCAAAACTTGAGTTCAAACTTGTTCATATCCCGGTTCAATAGGCATACATTTCCATTCCCCGAACCTATAATGTTATGTAACAAATTTAAAACACATATTTCGAACCAGATGAAGTATACAAATATATTTGAGCAAAAATGAAATGACTGCCCGTGATCGGGCCCTTGATATGCTTGGTGATGAGGTAATTACTAATTTCAGTTCAATAATTTATTAGTTCAATGATTAATAAGGACATCATTTATATAGATGTGAAGGCGATTGCCATTCTTTTTTTACATTCGGTTTCTTTAGTGCAGGGTTCTACAAAAACAAATCTGACTTGCCCAGCCTGGTCGGGCAAAATCGAACCTTATTTCCCTGAATCAATTGCATGAGCAAAAAAGACATTAATACAATTTGTAATTTTCATGATTAGAACATTCAATATAAATAAGTGATTAACATAATTATGAAATCCTTAAATAACAATTTGGTTCCAAATTAATGATTTTCACAGAGGGCACAGAGGGTGTGCAGAGCCTAGATGTTTAGAGATCATTTGGTATCAATAGTTCAGTTCATTCCGATATTAAATAAAGAAATACAGTGTGCCCCAAAATGTGCATGCCCCCCCCCCCCCCCCCCCCTATCATTTCAACCACGCTATATAATATATACATCACTATTATCTTTATCGATAGTCTTCGGGTTGTATGATCTACCCGGTATCTACCACTCTTCACCCTCCTTTCAATCTGTTTACATTCTGTTTAGTTTTACTGTATATTGATATCGACTTTTTGGCAGCATTCACTTCACACAGTAGAGCAACTTAGTGAGACAAATTCAATCTAGCTACCAAACTTGAGTTTCCAAACGGTTTGAATTAAGTTTTATAATAATTATTGAGGAGGTACACACTCCCTCTCCGATCCCAGTGCACCGATCTGTACCACTAGATCGGTGTCCCAGTGCAGTGGCATAATTATATGCATGTACCAGCTGACTGCACTGCACTGCAAATCGAAAGTTAAAGGAACAGCAACGCAACAACAACAAAAACAACAGCTGTCATGTCAATTGACAAGCCGAAAATAGCGGAAGCTGTCGGAAAACAACGGAATCTACCGGTAGATCCTGTCTTATAATCACGGAAGAAGGGTAATATAAATTGTGTTTCTTTTTATACCATTAGAATAAAGCAAAATTAAGTGAAATGACCGTGTTAATGTCTAGTCTGGCTTGTTAATGATATAGGAAGTTCAATATTGACCCACCGCCTCACTTCTGTGTAGGGGTGTTTATGAGTTTTGTGGGGGCGTATGAGAAATCGGATACGCCATCATAAAGATACAATTTTCATTTAAAAAAATCTTATCTGGACTGTCATACATTGATAATGAATATGAAGCCAAAGCTACATAAGCTTATATTCAGAATGTCAGTTCTTCAATAGAGTAAAACTTAGTCTCTTACATCTAAAGTTTTACTTCAAAGTTCAAGAATGAAGTTTCAACAAGTTCAAGTATTCAACGACAAAGACAAAGTTCAAGTGAATATTTAGGCATATTAGTTGAAAATAAGAAATTTATGACCATTTGAATGTTATGAATGAATGAGCATTTACCAGATGATCTGCCACATATAATTATTCATCAGGAATTATTACAAAAGTAGTCAGAAAGTGGATAATTTCACATCTACTGAGACAAGTAAATGGTCCAGACAGCTGGACGGATAATTTACCAGTATGTGTAATTAGTAATATCACTTTCGTCAAATCCTAAAAAAAGTGACAAAAATTGTGAATTTGTAAGATATTTAGTGATCAATAATATGAAGTTCTAAATCATGTTTCAATGTTAATGTGATGTTTTTTTAATAATTATTCTTTACAGATGTGTTTCCCTTGGAAGAGCATAGCATGAATTCACCCATATTAATCCATAACCTATGACCAGTGATTGCCTGCGATGCCCTATGTTCAAAATGTCAGACTCGGTGGGCGATAAGGAAAACAGCAACGCAAATAACAGCTTCAGCAGCAGTAGCACCACACAAGAATCCATATCAGATGCCAGGATGAAGTGCGGACTCTGCAAGAATAGTTACAATGACCCGCGTCTCTTGCCCTGCTTGCACACATACTGCCTGTCATGCCTCCAGAAGCTGGAGACCCACATCATTTTTTACCGAGACGATGGCAGTAGCGACTCCAGCTCCTTGAGTAGCGTGATAAGCAACCTCGGAAACAAAGCAGCGGCAATCCTGTGCCCAGCATGCGGGACCGAGGTGGAGTTACCCAAGGGAGGTCCAGAGCAGTTTCCTTGCGACTTCATGGTGAAAAGAATGTTAGTGCTGGATTCACTGAATCCGGATTCCAACAGCCTTGTTTGTGACCTGTGCACGGACAATGCCAAGGCCGTGTCGCGCTGCGTGGAATGCATGGTGAACGTGTGCGAGTTTTGCGCGCAGGCACACAAGAGGCAGCGCAAGACGGCCGGCCACGACGTGATCAGCATGGACGAAGCACAGCGCCAGGGCATGGGCAAACTCCACTGCCCTGTCCTCTGTCTCAAGCATACCCAGGAGGAGCTCAAGCTATTCTGCGAGACGTGCGACCGACCCGTCTGCCGCGAGTGCTGTCTCGTCGAACACCGCGAGCACCTGGTTGAATACACCGAGGAGGTCGCAGAGCACCACGCCAGGGTGATCGCCAACTTGGTTTCCCGTCTGCAGCCGCACATGCAGGCGATTGTTGCTGGGAAGGCAGCGTCCGAGCACCTTGAGTGTCTGATCAAAGAGCGGGGTGAACAGGTGAAGGTGGAGGTGGAGCTGTACTTTGATAACTTCATCCAATCTTTGCAGGTTAGTGGAATTCAATTCAGTTCAAATCAATTTAAAATAAAAGGAAAGTACACTTTGGGGGCTCTGGACTATATAGGCTTTTACAAATTGTCACAAAATTTTGTTGGTATTTCAGGGGGATTGACTTCCATAGGAAAGACAACTTAGAACATTGTTTTTCATTTTAACAATATAAAAAGAATTTAAACATCTTGAAAGCAAAAATAATAATCAATTCAAATGAAATGCCTAAAATCAAGGAAAAGTCAATGTAGACAAATACTTTCAAAGAGCATCTGGGAACATCTATGTACAAGTCCGGCTGGTTCTGAAAAAAAAAAGCACTGCACTATGGGCATTTCCTAATCTGACGACTCAGTAATATTTTGGTGCATTTAGGTTTTTGTATTCTTCTTTCACTCAAAGGCCCATCGACAGGCTCTGCTGTCGCAGGTGGGGCAGGTGTGTGAGAGTCGCGTGAAGACGCTGAGATCACAACGCGCCCAGCTGCAACAGATCCTGACTGACATGGAGCATGGCGGCAGAGTGGCGTCGCAGGCACTGGCGGACAGCAACAACAAGGTAGAAAATATTAGAATCAGGGAATATTTACATAAGTCTGTACTAGGAGCTGTCATGTTATACATCCTCTATATGCTGTGTACATGTAGATCAGAGAGAGAGAGAGTTGGGGAATTAAGTCCTTGAAGTACTGCACGTTCCATTATAACAATATCATTACAAATGGGGCATCAATGTAAAGGGGGAATAAACAGGCTTTACAATGATACAAAATTCAAGTAGGATAATATAGTAACAAGTGATATATCAGCACTCAAACTTGATTTCATAACTTTACAAAGAGTTTACAAAGAACTCTGACCTCGTTAAATCAGGAATTTTTGTTAACAGCTCTTTATAATGATTTAACTGTTCTAGGAGTTGATGTCCGTCAAGCACCTGATCTCCCAACGACTGTGCCACCTCAACCGCATCACCTACCAGAGCACTCCCAAAGGAGACGCCATCCTGCAGTTCAAACCAAAGGTCACAACCAAGATAATGAATGGGATTCCTGTACCAGGCATCGTGGATACCAAGGTTGCAGACCCTGTCAAAAGCTTTGTCAAAGGAGATGGTATGTTGAATTTGTTTTTGTGACTCCATTTGATTTAAAGAGTCATCAAGCTCAACCTTATCAAGCAAATGGTCACACCCGAGATATTAAATGGGATTCCCGTACCAGGCATTGTGGTCATCAAGATTGCAGACCCAGATAAAAGCTTTGTGAAAGGAGATGGTATGTTGACTTTGTTTTTATTTTAGAGCTATATATATAAATGAAACTCCATTTTATATAAAGAGTAATTATGCTCAACCTCATCAAACAAATGGTCACAACCAAGATAATACATGGAATTCCCGTACCTGGCATTGTTAGCATCAAGATTGCAGACCCTGTCAAAAGCTTTGTCAAAGGAGATTGTATGTTGACTTTGTTTTAGAGTTATATATAGAGTTTTTATTTAAAGCACCGGTAAGCTCAACCCCATCACCTACCAAAGGGCAATTCCAAGGTAACAGCGTGACTGTAGGAGGGTGTTTCTCACGATGAAAGTCTAAATAACTCACAAAATAAAAATGTCCAGAACCAAATTTTGATATGCATATGTTCCCACTATCCTACCAATTATTTACAATAGGAAAGAAAATCAAAATTCCCATTAAATTATGAATTATGAATATCAATATCTGCGGTAACAGCGTGACGGCAAAAAGACATGGGTTTCTTACATGGTATTCTTACCAAGCAAACTCTGTGAACTACAGGAACATTTTGCAATTTTGTCACATTGATTCTTTGTACTAGACATCAAGCTAGAACATCCAAATAAAAATGTAGAAAAAATCCAATGTTCATAGTAAATATGATATCATAAACGTATCTGTGCACGGTAACAGCGTGACGGTAACAGCGTGACCTCTGAATTGTACATGTTATATATATGGGAGATATTGATGAGATGAATAAGATTATATAATTTTGATGTAGTCATCCAGAATCTATACAGAATTAGATGAATGGGTAATATAACCCAGATGCTTTGAAATGATGGTTCGCATGACACAAATTTGCAGCCTAGCGCCCTCTATTGATCAAAAATGTTTTTGGACAAAACTGAAATTCTTATCTTTTTCAGAATTTAGTTTGAGGAACCATCAAATATCAAACCCAAAATACAAACTTAATTGCAACAATGAAATATTAGACCTTTGACATCTGACCTTTGACCTTATTTCTCAAATTAGCATACAAATGTTTAATTTTATGTCGGCACAGTGCATATCTACAAGTGATTTGTTACATGTAACATGATTTCAATGTCAGTAAGTTTTTGTGTTTGAATTGGTAATTATACGAGTGACCTTTGACCTGTGCTCCAAACATTTTCATAGAATTTTCTTTTATCTACAGTACTCTTTCTAACATTAATTCTGGCATTTTTTTGTGAGATAAAAAATAAACTACAATAATTTGACCTGTTGACCTTTGACCACATGACCAAATTCTATAATCAGGTCATCTACTTCACTGAACGCATACCAGTATTAATTATCATGTCATCCTTCAAGGATTCTTGAAATATCTTGAGAATAATATATTTTTTGCATATTAATTAGCTGTGACCTTTGACCTTTGACCTCATGGCCCCAAAATGTATCGGATAATCCATACCTCTGAATACATGTCTTGTACAAAGTTTGAACAGAATCCATCCAACGATTCTTGAGATATTGCCCCAAAAAAGTAGGTTGCGTCACGCTGTTACCCAAAAAGTAACAGCGTGACCAAATTGATATTGCTTAGATTTATTAGTGGTAAAAGATAATGCTGCTATTTAGCATCCATAATATAGCTATATGGGTGAATGAAGAAGAAACAAAAAATAATTTCATTCCCATTCATATTTTTCCAGAAATATTAAAAATACCTGTTTTTAGGGTAACAGCGTGACATATAGATGACTATAAATGAAACAGTCACTGAAGCAGAACAAAGAGCGAAAATGCCGAAATAGATATTTATCTGATAAATTGAAGTAATGTTCTTACCAACACTGAAAGAAAATGTTATGAAAACCTATTTTTGCAGCTCTTTTAAGCTTAATATTTACAAGTATATTTTGTGAAAATAATTGAAAATTAATTTATGCTAATTAATTCCTATGAAATAATAGTTTACGGCAAATTTAAAAAAAAACAAAATGCATTTCTGAATAGTTTGATCTTTAAGCTTTAATTTGATACCAAATATGTTAAGATTCGACGAATTTGAAAAATGGGTGCTTATGTCAATGTTTGCTTGGAATTGCCCCAAAGCACACCTAAGGGAGACGCAACACTGCAGTTCAAGCCGAGGCTGTGTTCAAGTATAAATGGGGTGTTAGTAATTGTGTGCACAAATAAAGTTTCGTAACTTTGTTTTCAGGCTCTTGACTAAAATGTGCAAATTGTCAACATTTTGCAACGTTACAGGTATTCGCAGATCCAATCTCGGCCAAGAGACAACGGTCACGGTGGTTCTACAGGACACAATGGAGCAACCGTACCAGAACGGAGCCGATGAAATCACCGCAGAATTAGCTGCGCAAGAAGGTCGAACCAGGTAACATTAAGTGGTTAAAGGGAATAGGTATTGAACTTTGTTGGCACTTGCCCCGAGTAAATAAGACGTGTAAAGAGCTCTGATATACATTGTAACAAAACCCTCTTTTAGAAAGGTAATTTGACTGGTTTTAGCTCTTTATATTCCTTTTCTTTTGGTATAACAAAATACCCCATTTTCCAATTAGGACTACCCAAGAAAGAATACCAACAGTCCTTCTCAGGACAATCCAATCACTCCCTTTAAATTACATTGTGCAACAGCAAGCCTAATGTGTACCAAAATACCTGATATTATGAGGTAATAATATTCATGGTCCAAAGGACCTCGTTATTATGATGTTCCACTGTACTAGTGCTGTGATCTGATGCAGTAACGGGTGTCCAATGAGTGATGGGTGAAAGTTGAATGTTAACCCACTTAGTGTCATGGTGTCACAATACTCAAAGAATCAAATATTTTGCTTCATTTTTGTATACACACAACAGACGTGAGAGATAAACTTAGAATAAATTGTATAGACACTTGAATTTTTACCAAGCTTCTACTCGTAGATGAATGGGGTTAACTGTCCTGTTATTATTGTTTCATTGCAAATAAGATGTATAGAAATGTTCCATTTTGTTTTTGTTTTGATTTTTTTTAATAACGAGAGCTAACCATTTCAACTTCCTTATGATTTTGCATGCTTTGCTTTGTTTTGTTTTGATTTTGATTTTATTTACCGCTTATGTGGCCAGGCCCTTCCAATGCAAGGTGCAAGGTGACGGTCAAGACGGTAGTTACCGACTGAGCTATACGCCTAAGCAACTTGGTCCGCACTCTCTTCACGTCTTCGTCAACGGCCAGCACATAAGGGCATGTTTACTTTTAAAATTCAGTCGCACCTTTCCGTAAGGCCATGCTGTAAGAGTTGCATAATGCAATTTTTGTGATATACATTACTGTCAAACGTGGCTATTCCGTTGCCATTAATAATAATTATAAAAATGATAACAATAATATTAATAATGGTTACTTATAAAGCACTACTCACATGAGTATCAAAGCGCTTCCCACTGTTTCTATTACCCCAGTTAACGAATACACACTGCAATATTTCTAGTACACAAAGTGCACATTTTCACTCCCTAGGGAGTATTCCAGTCAGTCACCTGTTAGACGCACACAGTGCTAAGACATGTATGTGACAATACCTGACAGTTATTGGGTCTATCTGGCACTCACAAGTAGGCAAAGCTGAAATGTCAAAATGTTAACAATTCTGCCTCATAAATTCAGTCCTGTTGACTGACATATTTTTGTTATAAATAAACGAGAGTGGCTGAGACCCCGTTTACAGTGCAGGGCCGGGCCGAGACGCGTCTCGGCCCTGCTTAAATTGCGGTACTCAGCCCCCCAATTTTGGTGCGTTTACAGTGGGGGTCTCGGCACTCGTGGCCCGGCCGCCCTTTCAATATCTTGTCGTAGTGGCGCTCTGCATGTAAACAAACCATTATTTTGGAGGCACGCCGGGGTCACAGAACAATTGTTTTCCCAATTTGGTACCGCATTTGGTCCTGCGTGCGTTTACAGTGAGAAAAAGCGGGGCCGAGACGCGTCTCGGCCGCGGCCGAGACTACCTCCAGAGCGGGGCCAAATGCGCGGCCACTTTTGGCCCCGCATTTGGCCTTTTGAGCGTTTACAGTGAAAAAAAGAGACGCGTTTCGGCCCGGCCTTTTTTTCACTGTAAACGGGGTCTGAGTGTCTGACTTTGCTTTTCTTTGGCTTTACAAGGCCCACGGTTTCATGGGATGTTTATAGCCCCGTAAAATCATATTTGCTATATGAGGCCCTTACGGTAATGCTTAACGGGAATGTGTGACTAACATTAGATATCTCAATAGAGGAGAAGTTTGACAAACCAAAGTCTGTTTCATGCACCTCCTCGTATTACATTCAGACTTGTCTATGAAGACCGCATAATAGAGACAGAAAATAGTGGTCTTTGTAAGCAGGGGATCTTTATAGGCAGGTTCATTATCCTGTAAATATGGCACAGCCTTCCAGTTGCCAGCACGTAAGAGCATATTAACTTTTTAATTTGTTGTTTGGCTCTAACCTCACGCTTTTGTTTACTTTGATTTTTTGTTTGGCTTTTAAATCACCTTTTCAGCTTAATACTTGAAGTTTTAATCATATATTTGTCCTCAAAATGAATTCTAGATTGTACATTTATAAGTATGGAAAATGACATGCACATTTTCTTCATTGTAATTTGTGATTCAAGTACTTGGCAGAAAAAAGGAACAGAACAAGGAAGACTTCAGGGGCCATATTCATGAGATCACACTAACTTAGTTCCAATCTAAGTCTATTTTTAGATCATAGGGCTAAGTATACAACAAGAGATCCTTTTAGTTGCCAACTAGGCAAGAAGTAAGCAACCATAGTTACTTTGAAAAAATGTATGTTGCTTTACTTAGCCCTATCATCGTAAATAGACAATAGAATGGATCTATTCTAAGCTTGTGTGATTTATGGATACTACAAACCTAGTGTTCGGAACTTGTATGACACATATGTAGCTATGTAAATAGCGCTTTTGTTTGCCTGCCATTGGCAGGCAGTTTTGTGATGATACAACATGAAGATGAACTATAGCTGTTGAACAAATGCCAGATTTAATATTCAATAACTGTTATGACAGAAGTGTGAAATTCATTTTTGATGGTTTGTTTCTTTATTCATATATTTTTGGGTCATATTTGTCACTTTAGGGAAGTCCATTTGACGTGATGGTGAAAGTTGGATGGCAGGAACACACGGGTGTCTGGCACTGCTGCACGTTCTGCTCAAGCGAGGGCAGCAAACAGGCCACATGTGCGTGCGGAGGCATCATGCCAGGTGAGTTAGTCAGGTTACCACTAGTCTTTATATTTCATGATGATGCAAATCATAGCTCAGGTTAATTTGATAACTTGTCTCCTGGTCTTTAGGCAAGGGACGCTTGTACCCCATATACAATCCTATTCCAAAGATCTTATATGCAACTTTGTTTGCTCGTTTGTTCAAACTCTATACTTATCCCTGTATTTTTCCCAGGTGGCTTCAGAGGCTGCGGCCATAGCCACCCAGGCCACCCGGGCAAGTGGCACTGGTCTTGCTGCGCCGTGATGGACAATGAAGGGGAATGTCGGGCCCCGCGACCCATCCCGCAGAACCTCCGCGCAGAAATCCGCAGCCGCCTGAACAGCACCAGTTCGGGATCGAGCAGCAAGTCTTCCAAATCCTCTAGATCCGGAAGTGACAAGCCGCCTGCGGGTGACCGTCGGGGCCCGCTCAAGTTCAGCGATAATCCGGCGACGATCGATAAGAGAGTCCAGGGCCAGCACCCGATGATGAAGTTCATAGAGAATCCGGCTAATTTGGACAGAGGCGTCGCGGGGCAGCTCAATTATAACCAGAATTCGTCCACCTCAGATGGAAGGAGAGGTGCCAGCCAGGGCCCGCAAGATTTTAACCAGAATGTGAACACCCTGGACAGAAGGATGCAGGGCTCGCTGAATCTGAACCAGAACGCGGCCACTCTGGACAGGAGGGGCTCCGGTCAAGGCCCACTCAAGTTCAGCGAGAATGCGCCCACCTTGGATAGGAGGGTTCCCACCAGTCAAGTGCAGACGGTTTCTCTGTGAGCAGAAGCTGAATGAAAATGAATTCCTGCATGTCAACACCAATAGAAGCTTGAGTAGGAATTGGTCATAATTCAGGGAAGATATAAAGCATATTAAATTTTAGTAGAATTTAAGCCATTGTAGACAGGAGAGGTCAGATTCTGATGCTGCACTGAAATACAATATTTTCCCTCAAGATTAGGAGATTTAGCCTGTAAATGCGATTATATTTGGTCCCCCAAATATGATTATTTTACCAAATACAATTTTTGCGAAAGTATTGGTGCTTTCAAAATGTTAAAGGGATCTAGTAACTTTGTTGACATGTGCAAAAATTGATGAATGGTTTATGCAATGTATATTATTGTTATCTCATATGTCCACAGGGTATTGTGTGAAAATTTCAAGTCAAATGGACATTGCATGGCCAAGTAATGAGCGTAAATGCAAAGTGATATTCAATAACTCACTGCACTCACTTTGTACACAGAAGAAAAACTCGCCCGGAGTTTTTCTAATCTGAATACTTCGATCGTACATATCTTTGTAACGAAAGGGAAATTTGAAAAACCGAAACCTGTCCCATGATTTTATTGTTAATACGAATACAACAATGAATGAGGGAACCGCTAGAATGAAAAATTTATTTTGAGGATTTTGACAATGTTACTAAGTCCCTTTAAGGTGATGGAGGGGAGTGGGGAGTAGAGGTGGTAGTGGTTGTCCCATTCAGACAAGTGCAGAGCAAGAAGCCGTGTGAGAGGAATTCTGGTATCATGTCCTTTTGAAATGATGTCTTCCATTGCCTACAGGAACATGGTGTGCCCTGTATTAACTCTATGAGGGTTGTACAATCTAGTAGGGAACATGTAAAGAGGTTTGACAGAGAAAGACAAGATAAAATAAGAAAAACAACTTTGTTTTCATCGAATAAGCCTGAAATGTTATTAGCATGATGTGAGTTATGTACCGAAAAAAATGAATACAGCATGCCTATTATACTATACAGTACCTGAAATAATCAGTATTATATGCTTTGTGTTAATATGATGTAGGTGTCTTGCATGTTATAAAATTAATCTCTGATTTTGTAAAGTAATCAGCTCATATAATGTGTATACTTGGTTCATATCAAATAGCAACTTCTAGAATGTATGTACATATAGATTTTATGTGTTAGAATTTATAGGGTGCATATTTACGAAAAAGTATTCATGTGTACTCTTTATTTAATCGTCATATCTCTGTGTGCTAGTAATGTGAATATATTTGTAAATTTCTTAGTTTTCTGTTATATATGTCAACAAGATTTTCAAAATATTAACCAAATGCTTGAACTTCACATATATCTATGCACATGACAGTAATATTAACTTGTCAAAAAATTTGTATTCAATTTTCATAATAAAATATCTTTTGTATACATTTCAGGATATTTATTATAGATAGTACTATTAAACTTGTTTGGAATTTGTGTGGTACAATGTATGTTGGTGAATGTAATTGGTACATTTAATCAGTATAAAGCATTAATAGTTTTGTAAATAAGTAATACTCTGAATTAACCAGTATTAACATATATACTTGATATATATATGACACATTTCATTTAGGATTTAAGTTTTTCAGGGGTCCAGTAACTTTGTCTGAATCAACCTATCACAGTAGCAACTCTAGTGATTTCTTTATGCCATACTGTTTTCAATTTCTATAATGAGATAATTATTTAATTTGAAGAAAAAAAAATAGGTTGGATCATTTTAACTGTGTACAAATCTATGACAATGAATCAGTAAATATTTATACATCACTTTGCATTTTTTACTTACTTGGCCACATTGCTATCATTTATCGTGAACTTTTATTTTATGAACCCTTTCTCAGCTTTTGCATTTGGCCACAAAATTACTGGGTCCCTTTAATAGACTGTGGGGAAGATCTATTAACATGTTTGACATGTGCAAAAACGGACAAATGGTTGATGAAATGTGTATTTTTTGTGATCTGATGGTAAATGAATGTCAAGTGATGAGCAAAAATGCAAAGTGATATTTGCTAACTTATTGTACTAACTTTGTACAAAGTTATAATTATCCACTGGATAAACATTTGAACACTTAAAACATATTTTTATAATGGATGATACATTTGGAAAACAGAAAACATAGAAATGTTTCTATTGGTAATACGCATACAAAGAGGTATATGAGAACCGTTTGAGTTCCAAGTAAGTTTGGAGTATTTTGACAATGTTACTAGATCCCTTTTGTCACAAATAAACATTTTTTCCCACCGATTTACTAATGAAACTTAACCACCGATTGCTTCAACCCACCATTTGTTTGTGATATTATTGATGTACTTCAGGCTACTATTCTCTTTTTCATTGCATTCATCTATTAAAAATTGAAATTACTATTATCACTGTATTAACAGTAACTAAATGAATGTATGTTTATTACAAAACCGTCCTGATTGTACACAAATTTTCTATACCGACAGCGTCATCCCACCTTTTGTTGTGATATCATTGATGTACTTCAGAAAGCTTTCTTGCTACCTTTTGAATTATTATTTATATCTTTACTTTATTTAATCCATTGTATTTCTGTATAACAATCAACATTACTATTATCACCTTATTAACAGTAACTAAATGAATGTATTCATACTGCAAATACTTCCTGTTTAAAGTGATCCATTAACTTTATAAGATTTGTCCAAAAGTGATACGAGACTTGAATCATTTTACCAGTTTCATTGCAAGATTCTGCTGAATGATATGTAATATTTTCATAGAAAAGGAATGTTTGCTGAGTGAGAAAAAAATGAAAATTGATGTAAGATTGTTATCCCCGATAGTTCTTCACGCAAATTATCTGAATTCGGAAAAGTATGAACGACCAAATTATCAAAATTTTGATACTTCTGTCTACAATCAAAAAAGTTTTCTGGAATGCTTTTCAATTCAATCCTTAAATATCTCCATTATTAGGACAATTAGGACAAACTCCAAGTGATTTTGGTTGAAATTGACAAAGTTAATGGATCACTTTGAAAAAATACATATACAGTCAAACCTGTACTAGCGGCCACCTGTCTATAGCGGCCACCTGTCTATAGCGGCCACCTGTCTATAGCGGCCACCTGCCGTTAGCGGCCACATAGAATTCCCCCCCGAGGAAAATACAGTGTTATAAGCACTGTCTATAGCGGCCACCTGCCTAACGCGGCCAGCAGCCACTGATTTGGCTTCCCAAACTTATTTTTTAACCACCTATAGCGGCCAAGCTGGTATACTTTGCCGTGTAAAGCCAGCTTGCAGCCAATTAATCGATCAATATACCCATAGTCTAGGGCTGTAGATCTACACTTTAGCTTTGAAAAAGTGCCGCCTAAATAATGAATGTCAAGTTTAAAAGCCTTAAATGGCCGTTTGTTTTGTTTACCTCGTCTGCTGACCGGTCTATTTTTGCTCACTCATTGTTTCCGTAAAGCGTGCTTTTAGCTGAGCTACGCTCTTGAGATTATTGCGCGCTGGCTGAACATCCGTGTTATTGTTCATGCACGCATTGTTAGCTCCGTGGTGGTGATCTTTTATCGATAGCCGAGCTGAGCGGTAGCTGGCAGCTGGCCGCTGACCACGGCATACCGCTAGACCGCACGCTGGGGCAGCGCAGTCACACACTTTCACCGTATTGGGGATCGGACCGGATCGGATCTAAACCGGTTTATATAGCCTCGTACATTTAAATGTTTATTTTTCTTTGCAAAACATTTGTTTTTAATTGAAAAACTTATTGATAAAGTTGAACAAAATATCTTACGGCATTTTATAAACCTTTTGTTTCATCGTCGTATTTTCTAGAACTGTTTTTTTTTCAATCAAAAATATTTTTTTTACGTAACAGCATTTGTGTTCAGGCAAAGATTCACACGATCGCATTGCGCACATCGGGAGAGAACGACAGACAGTCGGCCGGCCAAACAGACGACGATGATAGATTTCTTTAGGAAGCCTTTAATGAAACCTTTGTCATTATTTTACTACTTTTCTCAACAAAAAATAAGACAATTGTTTCCAGGATTCTGTTCTTTTATTTCATATAAAATAGTCAGGTTGTTTATGTTCATGTGTACGTGTGTATGTGATATTAATGTTTATAAACATGTTGTGCTTAAAAAACCAAAATGGCCGCCAACCTGTCTATAGTGGCCACCTGTCTATAGCGGCCACTTTTTAAGTTTCCTTTGAGCGGCCGCTATAGACAGGTTTGACTGTATATGTTGTATCTAATGTAGAGGTTATTTTTGGTACTTGCAGAAGAAGATCATTCAGAAATGGTCTCAATGGTACAGTATCGCAATGTTGTAGCGAACAGACAAAACTTAAAACAAAATAGAACTCGTAATAAATCAATTAGTTTGCAATGATAGATATTGTGGTCTGTGCTAGATTTTGAAAAATTGTATGAAATATGATAATTACGAAAGTAAATATCCTAAAGTACACACACAAAAAAGCCAGTATTCAAGATTATCAGTTTGATATTTTTATATATTTTAGGTGAAATGATACTGTACAATGTATGAAACACAACTTTACAACAAATCATTTGGAAAAATTAACATCTTTCTCATGTCCAGAATCTTTCGTGAACTTTCTACATGTCAAAATCATGTAAATTTCAAAGTGCAAAATAAAATTCTACTTATGAGTGACTTTATTAACTTTATTGCACATAATGTAAAACAAATCATCTTCTAATATGGTGCTAACATTTCTTTACTGTTTGTATGGACAAATATTTATTTTTGTGACTTCATTTAGCTATCTTCATTTATAACGCATCACAATGATCAAAATAAAAGCATGTTATCTTTCCTAAATTTGGTCTCAAATATCTGTCATTTGTATTTTGTATTTTTGTTCTAAATTCCATAATCCGCTTTAAAAAAAAAACATGTTTCAGGCTTGTCTTTATCAGGATTACTGTAGCCTGAAGCACATGGGTAAACAATGGGTGATTTCAAGTATGGTGTTTAGGGCTGGTGTTAGTGTTTATCAAACTAGTGTTTGTGTGTAATAAACACTAACACCAGCCGTAAACACCATACTTGAAATCACCCAATGCACAACTCAGCTCTTTAACTTGCTGCATACAGTTACTCGCATGCACAATCAAAATCATAAGAATCCTGCCCACTGTATGACATACTTAGTATTGAACGATGCAATAGTTGAATGTGTGCCCTGAAATTTATTTAATATTTTCAGCCTTGGGATAAAACTAGCTGAGAATGATGTGGACTTGACTAATTTGGTGTCTTCCTCGGCTAGAGGATTCCACATAGTCCACAAACTCTCTAGCGTCTGCTTTTACTTCAGGTGAGCGTACCTGCTCGTTGTCATCCTTTTCACCACAACAAAGCAGTTTCTCTGGTGTTTGTTCCAGTCTTGAATGCGACTATATGATTTCTAAAAATGAAGAAACAGCCTCTTTCCAAAATGTAAAAATACAAATCATCCTCTAGATTTAATGATGCGCTGTGAGCGTCGAGAGATGGAGTGTGGGCTACAGTGCTGTAGTCGAGGCCACAAGTTCCGAGTCTGAGTCCCCAACGAAATAGCATGTTCCCATACATGTATGTTTTACATAGGGACTCGGCTCCGAGTCCGAGTCACGAGACCATCAAAAGCTGGTGGGCTATACAAGAAGCGACCATTTTCATTATTATAATGTCATATAATATGAATACAAATTCTTCAGTTGTAATAGGACATAAACTCCCCGGGGACAGCGGCTCCATCTTCATCACAAGTCTGGACGTAGACGCAGAAGATGTGCGGGAAGACTGGCGTCTGTTGGCTGGTTGCCATGGAGATATCCTCAGCAAGATGCTTCTTCAACTTGCTCAGTGTCACTTCGATGTCCGCATCTAAATGAACGAGAACAAGAACAGCGGAATCTTTATTCTAACTGTATTGAAATGTAAACAGAAATATGTTTTTGAAACATGAAACAAAATTTGAATATAGATGATTGTGAGTACGATGGCAGAGATGATGATGATAGCGAAGTTGGTAATGATGATGGTGATTTTGAAGATGACAACGACAACAAAGATAATACAGATGGAATTGATGATGGTGAAAGTGATGGTGATAGTAATAACGATTATGATGATAATGATAATACAGACGACATTGATGATGGTGATGATGATGATGATGATGACGATGAGGTTGAAGATGGTGGTGATGAATATTGTGATGTAGTATCATGTTGATGACGATGTTTGTTTAAAGGGACAGTTCCTCTTTGACAAAACGTCTGAACAGTTTCCAGTTGACGGATGGGGATGAATGAAACACGCACAAAAAAAATCAGATCGAACAGCCCTATAATTTGGATTCTATGAATGAACAAGAGCCCCAGGGGGGCACGACGCTCACCCGAGGTCAATCAATTCACATCTGGCGCATGTTCTCTCTGGCACCCTCAGAAGATATGAAATCAGTTGAAATCATGCCAAAATCTATAATGTGATGTACTATTTAATCAATAACTTTTGATCCCCTGTACCTAACATTATGATTTACCATAATGTTTGGGTGAATCATAAAAAAAGACAGACACACATATAAGACAAAGCTTAACACATTTCACCAGCCACTGACCACTTCAGCATATTAACCCCACTCACATAGGGACCCTATGGGGCCATTCTGCGATATGACAACTTGCATTGTCATTTACCGTAAATCTCCGTGTGTACGGCGCACTCGTGTATAAGGCGCACCCCCTACTTTCTAAAAAAAAGAAATTTTGTTTTGGGACACTTACTTACAAAGATCTTCAATTATGAGAAAAATTTATAACAAATTTAATCTTGTGAACAATTTTCATTCTTCATCAATAGAGGCATCTAAATGTGAAATATCAGGTCTGTCATACTTTTAGATCTTGAGAAGAAGATTTTTAAAATTTACATATTTTTTACACTCAGTCCCCTCCCCCAGGGCCCCCTGGGGGCTACGCCCACCATTATAGCACATTTTGTTCCTCTACCCCTAAGGATGATTCCTGTCAAGTTTGGTTGGAATCCAATCATTGGTTCTTGAGAAGAAGATGAAAATGCATATTTCCTATGGTAGGGCCCCCCAAAAAATGTTACCCCCACAGGGCCCTTATGGGGCCACCCAAAAACATCTTGTGAACAACTTTCATTCTTCATCAATAGAGGCATCTACATATGAAATATCAGGTCTGTCATACTTCTGGATCTTGAGAAGAAGATGTTTAAAATTTACATATTTTTTACACTTGGTGCCCTCCTCCAGGGCCCCCCTGGGGGCCACGCCCACCATTTTAGCAACTTTGGTTCCTCTACCCCTAAAGATGATTCCTGCCATGTTTGGTTGGAATCTAATCATTGATTCTGGAGAAGAAGATGAAAATGTATATTTCCTATGGTAGGACCCCCCAAAAAACTGTTACGCCCACAGGACCCTTATGGGGCCACCCACAAAAATCTTGTGAACAACTTTCATTCTTCATCAATAGAGGCATCTAAATATGAAATATCAGGTCTGTCATACTTCTGGATCTTGAGAAGAAGATATTTAAAATTAACATATTTTTTACACTTGGTGCCCTCCCCCAGGGCCCCCCTGAGGGCCACGCCCACCATTTTAGCAACTTCGATTCCTCTACCCCTAAGGATGATTCCTGCCATGTTTGGTTGGAATCTAATCATTGGTTCTGGAGAAGAAGATGAAAATGTATATTTCCTATGGTAGGGCCCCAAAAAAAACTGTTACGCCCACAGGGCCCTTGTGGGGCCACCCACAAAAATCTTGTGAACAACTTTCATTCTTCATCAATAGAGGCATCTACATATGAAATATCAGGTCTGTCATACTTCTGGATCTTGAGAAGAAGATGTTTAAAATTTACATATTTTTTACACTTGGTGCCCTCCTCCAGGGCCCCCCTGGGGGCCACGCCCACCATTTTAGCAACTTTGGTTCCTCTACCCCTAAAGATGATTCCTGCCATGTTTGGTTGGAATCTAATCATTGATTCTGGAGAAGAAGATGAAAATGTATATTTCCTATGGTAGGGCCCCCAAAAAAACTGTTACGCCCACAGGGCCCTTATGGGACCACCCACAAAAATCTTGTGAACAACTTTCATTCTTCATCAATAGAGGCATCTAAATATGAAATATCAGGTCTGTCATACTTCTGGATCTTGAGAAGAAGATGTTTAAAATTTACATATTTTTTACATTTGGTGCCCTCCCCCAGGGCCCCCCTGGGGGCCACGCCCACCATTTTAGCAACTTTGGTTCCTCTACCCCTAAATATGATTCCTGCCAAGTTTGGTTGGAATCCGATCATTGGTTCTGGAGAAGAAGATGAAAATGTAAAAAGTTTACGGACGACGGACGACGCACGACGCACGACGCACGACGCACGACGCACGACGGACGACGGACGACGGACGACGGACGACGGACAAAAAGCAATCACAATAGCTCACTTGAGCCTTTGGCTCAGGTGAGCTAAAAACGAATGCGTCCCTCCATCAGACTATATCGGTCAATAAAAGAGTTAAACTGATTTAGCATAATATTACAACTATATTGTACTTATTCTTGCAAAGGTATTGTGAAGCCGACATTTGTAAAGGTATGTCACGGACAAAAATCTCAAAAATGAAGAATATGTAATTACATGTAGTCAGTTTAAGCGAGATTTGGATATTTTGCCTAGTGTGCGGTCATGCTATTCGTATGTGTGTGCGGGTCACGTAGGGGTCACGCATAGCGTTGTGGTACTTCTTGGAATCCCTGTACGAACTTCCTCACTGGGTGAATATACGTATAATGCACAATTGTTTGTTGGACGACGGTTTATTAGTTTTAGGTCTATAACTCCACGAAAAAGAGATTTCAAGCCCTAATTTGTTCAGGCATGCTATTAAATGACATTTTCTTTCATATAAGACAATAACCTCGCAACTTTTGAAATTTGGCTTGCAAAAGAGGATCTGTCCCTTTAAACCAAGTCAGCCTCTTCAATAATGAACACTGCTCTCTCAGAGAGTTCTGACATTTATTCTGACTTATATTATACACATATTCAACATATTTGGAGAGATTGTGATCAAACAAGTGTTGTTTTGTTTGGAAAATGAAATGCTCTTGCAATTTCCTCTACATCACCCAAAAATAATTTGGGAGCACCCTTTGAACTGAAACATAACAATTCCTTTCACTTACTAAATAGGGGCGGTTTCCCCATCAGGAAGCGTCCAGTCAGCAGGAGGGTCTCCAACCAGGGGATGTCTGTAACAAGCTTCAGCAACTGCGCATCTGCACAAAGCAAGAGATCAAATAAAAGTTTAGAATGATGATAATAATATACTTGATTTATAAAATGCCTGATACGATTTCATCCTCTCTGAGTGCCACACTCTACGGGCAATTTCTACTCCCTTGAGAGCAATGAGTCCAGACAGCAGGAGGGTCTCCAACTTCTGCAACTGCTCATCTGCACAAATCAAGAGGTCAAATAAAAGTTTAGAATAATTATAATAATATAATTATAATAATATACTTGATTCATCAATGTCATCTGCCTGATGTGATTTCATCTTCTCTTAGTGCTTCACAATCAAACTGGACTCTACGTGCACTTTCTACTCCCTTGAGAGCAATGTGTCCAGACAGCGGGAGGGTCTACCTCCAACAAGGGGATGAATGAAACAATTTTCAGCAACCCAAAGGAAACCAGAAAATTGGCCACTGTTAGCAGGCGACCTCTACACACAGGTTCCATTATACTGTTTTTCTCTGTAGGGGATAACTTTTTGTGGCCATTATAGGCAGGTTGGCTGCTATAGACAGGTTTGACTATACATGTAAACTGTTTTCTAGGGATACAAGTATAATGGGCTTTATAAACAGGTGGTCACTAGAACAGGTATGACTATATATCATCAGTTGAGAAAGAAAACTGTGCAAAGTCACTTTTCATACTTTTGAGAAAATCATGTTTTATAGTTGAACAGCAATTTTTCAAACCAGAAGTACTTCCGTTTTATGTTTCATGAATATTAAAACAATCAGACATAATATTTCATTAAAATTTTGCATCACATAGAGGAGACTCCGACCTACAAGATGATATGCGAAACTAAATTTAGCAAAAAATTGACTTAAAGGTGAATGACAGTAGTGGGAAAGGCCCTATGGCCTACCCCCTAAAAATGAAATGTACACTCTTATTACCAACCATCTGAAAGAATATAATTTTACTAATATCATGGGATTATACAAATTTGGCCAAGAAACCGCCTACTAATTGATATATTTGCAAAATTATAAATTGATCTGCTGCGGATTGATATCGCGGAATCGTGCAAATGACCACGTGCGTGTTCGCTATACGGGCTTGTCCCCAGCTTGTCGATATCTCCAGCCCAGCGCTAGCGGCGCGGACAGGTGCGAACGGGCGGTGGATTTATACATTTCACGGGCGGGTATTGGATTTCTTCCGATATTTCTGTATTTAACGATGCTTAGGTTCGGATTTTACCACACAAGCCCTATTTAAATACTTATTCAACAATATTGATCAATATAGATGTTTTCGGCTACTTTCCCAAAACTGTTATTCATCTTTAATGCCCTTCTCACTCTCCCCCGACGATATATACCCCTTTGACCAGTACTCACCGACAACTGTCTCTAGCACCGGTGTCCTCATCCCTGGTTCTTCTTCTCCATCTTCTTCCACCTTCCTCCCTGCACCATGTAACGTACCACTCAAGATAAGCTCTCTGTAGGATTAAAGAGGACATTTTGACTTTGGTAATATTTCACGGTGAATCCAAATATGATGAGAGCTTTTTCTTTGAAAAAAGAAGAATTTAAAAGAAAATCAAAATCCTAAATTCCCAAAGGGAACGCAAACCAAATACAAAAGGCTTGTGATGTGATGCAACTTCTGCCTGCAATGACCTCATTTGGCCACACCCCTGCATTTATTTTGGATATTTACAATATAAACAGAGGCTGGAATATTGACCAGAAGGGATATGTGAATATAATAATAAGGTAAATTTTTTCGATTGCAGGTCCACTTTAAATCACATTAAAGGTTGTCGTGCGTGGGGATGCTACACTGCGGGTCGCCATTTTGAACTAGACTAGTTTGTGCCAACTGCATAACAGTGAGCCAGTGTATAACGCACCGTGCGCAAGGCATCCGCAAGATGGCACCTCGCGTCTAGTTTACAAATCCTTTTCAGAATGACTACACGGTGCTACCGGAAGCTTCACCAAATCACCAGCTACACTATGGAAGCCACCAAAATCACTTAAATCACTTGAAATCACAAACTCTGGCTGAAATATTAATATTTTATTGATGAAAACAAAAATTTGAAGGTAATATTGAGGTAAATTAATGAGTTTGCAGGGCCACTCTAAGTCACTTTAAATCACTTACTGGTTGAGCCTGCTTAGAAGGTGCATCCAGTCCTGAAGGGCGGTGCCGTGGTGCGCCTGAGGTGGGCTGATGCGGTCAACGATGAAGAGAAGGTGGCAATCTAAAGAGGATATCTGGCTGACCAGCGCACTCTCCAACTCACTGACCGCACTCTAGAACACAAGACAGAAAAAAGAAATAAAGTTTTTATTAGTGTACCTTGTATGAGTCATATTTAATGGAACTGAAAAAAGGACGGACTTGGGCAATTATACAAATTCATATAATATGTTAGGAAAAAAACCAGAATGGGATGTTGGATGGATGGACGGACTGACAGAAAAGGGTAGTGGCATAACAAAGCATTAATTAATGATAACTCACCCTGTACATTGGACGGAACCTGAGAAACCTGTCTGCGGGGTGGCAAGACATAAGCTGCTGCATCGCATCGGCCAGGTGCATCTTGGGACATTGCTCAAACTGTAGGCGTGTCACGTTGGAGCTCTGGCCGGAGAGGCGTAGCTGCTTGAATATTGGCAAGTTGTGACCTGTAAATTGAATGAGTTTATTAAGATAGAGAATTTATCTTAACAACAAAATTAATTAATTCTGGGGACAAGACACAAGCTGACTGCATTGTATCTGCAAGGCACTGGCTGTAGCTGCTGGAAGATTGGCAAATTGTGACCTGCGTGTAGGATGAACATTTCAAAATGCAATCTGTATTTAAAGGGGAATTCAAGTCATTCTGAAATAACTGCATTTTTGCTCTACCCTCTTTGCTCAGATTCTTGCTCATGATTCCTTTCATTCACCTTCTTTCAATGCAAACAACAAATTTCAAGGGTGGAACTCCCCTTTAAGAACATTATTTCATAATAATGATAATAATAATAATTAGTTCAGTGTTTGCACCATTCTCCTAGAGGGCCTTGCGTCTAATAGTATTACCTCAGTCTTGGGATGCACACCCAAATCAATCCTCTCCACTCCCTGGGGACCATTCCAGCCAGTGCTACTCTAAAAATGCATACAGGCTGTACTGCAATTTCATCCTACCGTGTACCCATTACTTTTGGGTAGGAACCAGCAAAGGGAATTAATTGTCTTTCTAAAGGACATAAATGCTAGAGAATCAAACGATTTTGCACTCAGGTTTCCATGATTGTAAGTCATGCGCCTAGCCACCTATCCAATTGTGCTTCAAGGGGAATTAATCCTTATCCTTTTGACTTACTGGATGTGATGAGAGCATAACTGCTATGATTGCTAGTCACTTATTTCCTCATGAATATTCCCGATTACAGACTGTCGTCTGCTTTCAATGCCCATAGGAGGCGGCCATTTCTTCAACTACTCGCGGTGAAATGACGTGGCAGGCGGAGAACACAATAGCATTATCGTAACCCGCTATTGTGTTCTCCGCCTGACACGTCATTTCACCGCGAGAAGTTGAAGAAATGGCCGCCTCCTGTTGGCATTGAAAGCAGACGACAGTGGGCCATAAAATATTGATTATTTTCATTATTGGGAATATTCATGAGGAAATAAGTGACTAGAAATGACAAGAGTTATGCTCTCATCACATCCAGTAAGTCAAAAGGCTAGGAGTTCCTTCCCCTTTAAATACCACAATAATAGTTACCATTAAATCCTAGCACTTAACTCAACATTCTCTGTGCACTATAGAAACTGAAATAACATTTTGCACGTCTCATGTTACAAATTCTACAACTTGGACAGGTTAAAGGATTTGACAAACCTGTACATCAGTATTACAACTTCTACAAAAATTACCTTCAAAACATGGACACTTTTTAAGAACTATTCTGAACTTCATACTCATTAAATGACTGGGGCAATAATAGTGTTAAGTGCTAAGAGATGATAACATTATTATATCATATTAGGCACTATATGAATAGAGTATAGTATTATTATCATCATTATAAATCTCACTGACTTAATCCAATCAAACAAAATCAAGGAGATTACCTTGTATGGACTTGAGATTTGGACAACCCTGCATGTCGATGTGCGAGATTCCACACTCGTCGAAGGTCACGCTGCGCACAGACTGCGAGGTGCACTTGAACACCAGGACGGGGTCGGGTTCCATAACGGGATCGCTGGTACTCGTTGCCTGGTCACACATCTGGGGGCGCTGCGCATCGTCAGACGTCCCGTCGTCCTGACGAACTTCCACACCAACATCTTGCGAATCATATTCGTCACAGCTGGCGCGTTGCTGCTTGGTGGGTGAGGAGGAGGGACTAGTTTCTTCATTATCCTCCCTCCCACTCTGCACCAGGGTCCCGTGGATGGGACACGGCGGTCGTATCGCGACTGCGGATGTCGCAGCGTCCCGAACGTTGCGTTTCGGCGTTGTTTGATCTGGCCTTCTGGTTCCGCTACTAACCGACTCAGCATGTCGTGGCACGATCCTAGTATCAGTAGTAGCATAAATTGGATGATTGATGGATTGTCTTGATGTGGTGGCTAGTTCACATCCTTCCGCTGTTCCTACCATGCTGTCTCTGTATTCAGGGGAGGGTTCTGTCTTGGCAACAGAATTCTCTACGGGGTCAGTAACTGATACAGTGTCCTTTGTCACTGATGAGCTATGAGTTAAAGGTTGTTTTTCTGAAATGGAGCTTCCTTCAGCACAAACATCAGCATTAGCAGAGTCAACACACTGATGGTCCATTGCTTCTTCTCCTGTTTCTTGATGATCAGGTGACTGGTCAGCGGCAGAATGTGGCGCTGCTGGGATTCCCTTTCGCAATGCAATATCCAAAGGCCTCTCAGGATCCTGCATATCATCTTCCTGATCTTGTGGGTTGTGAGTTAAATCCATTGCAACATCCCTAGCAACATTCTCTTGATGTCTCTGCGGATCTTGATCAATTGCATCCCTATCGACATTCTCCCGATGCCTTTGAAGGTCTTGATTGATTGGAACATCAACATTAGGCACTTCTGCCTGCTGAACATGGCGATTTCCGGGCAAAGCCAATGCACCCTCCCTCTCAGCATCATCCTGGTGCCTTTGGACATCTTGTTGGGCCGGAGCAGGAACATTGGGCACTTGCACTTCCGCTTGGTTCTGTGGGGGCTGCTGGGCGTTGCCATGCTGAGCGCCAGGGTTCTGCATGGCGACTAGGGCCGAGGAGACGCCGATCCCCGTGCCTGCACTGAGACCCACCCTGGAGCATCCCTTGGGCGGCTTGGGGAACATGCGCTCCAGGTGGATGTCCTCAAGGGACGGAAGCCACTCCAGGAAGCGGGGCAGAGACTGTGTGTCGTGCAGCTGCACACCGTGGCAGTGTCGGAGATGGAGTGATGTTAGCTGTGACCAGCAAGTGTCCACAGGTTCTGTAGTGGTAGTAGTCATAAGAAATAGAAGAGGGGACAAAAAAGAAGAATTAAAATATTTAAAGGAAAAGATAATGCAATTATATCGAAATTATTTGGGACCGCCAGACCCATAGCCTTAAGGCCAAGTATAGAACTATAAATTAAATGATCCAGTTGGATTGTTTACGTATGAAGACAGTTATGAAGTCAGTTTACAAAGTAAAATCACATGTGCCATCTAGAAAGAATCTAGCAATCTTTGGAAAGTAGAGAATAGCCAGAACAAAACATCTCCTTGTTAGTTGCCCATATCCAGCCATCCCCTTGGCAATCTAAGATGAGGGCAGTTGTGAACAGTCAGCATTGCAATAATAGGGAACAGCTGAGACAAGGCCAGGAAATAGCCAAGAATGAATCTTTAGAAGAAAACAATACAGACTAGCGAGAGGATACTACTTCTCAATAACTCACCCACATCCAGCCATCCCCTTGGGTATCTAAGATGAGGACAGTTGTGAACAGTCAGTGTCGCTATGTTAGGAAACACTTGAGCCATAGCCTTCATGCCCATGTCTGTCAGTAGGGCTGGGTTCTCTGTGATCTCTGCTAGACCATCGCTTGCTAGCTCCGAAGGTGTGTACTTTCCTGTATAGATGAATGGGCAAAAGCAGCCAAAATACATATTGGTAATATTCATATAGAGATTCAAATTGTATGTATTGAGCTATCTTTGGACATTTTAAAATTCATGAATATTACATCATAAAAAGAGCAACTAAGAAGATGTAGATTGCAAATTTAAATTAAAGCAAATAAATAGATAAATCAATAAATAATACAAACTAAATGTTTCAAGTACCTGAGTTAGCCCATGGATCGACGTAACCGAGACACAGAGTTCTCAAATTGAAGAACTTGACCTCCACTGCCCGCAGTGCAAGAAACAGACTGTCCTTGGTCAGGCATGGCTGCAGGCTGAGGCTCTCTAGTGATCTGAACATGAACAAAATAAATTAAAGTGATCCATTAACAAACTTTTTTTCTAAAGGTGATATTTGACACTTTAATCATGTCATTGTACGATTCTTCAGAAAGATGTGTGACTTGACCTCTACTGCCCGGAGAGCAAGAAACAGGCTATCCTTGGTCAGACAAGGCTGAAGGCTAAGTTTTTCTAGTGATCTGAGAATTTAACAAAATAAAATAAATTATTTCAAACATAGAGAAACTGACTAGAAATTAATAAAATAAAATGAAAATAAGCCCCCAAAATTGTTCTTCCTCAGGATTCGAACCAGAGACCTCCAGATTACCAGACCGGTGCTCTTACCAATCGAGCTAGAAAGCTCCTCCGTTAGTTGTTCGTCCCTGAAACCCTTTTCATTGCTTGATGGTCAGAAGCTATTATAAACCTGACACAGACTCAAAGGATAAGAAATCAACTTGGGGATATGTGCAAGGGATCACCGAAGTGATGCCCAATTTTTTTGAGTTCATTTTAATTTATAAAATAAATTTATCTCAGGTTTCTACAAAAGTGTATTGTTTAACTTGCCCAGTCACACACACAAACAAACAAACCAACCCTAACCATGGCCATTTCAAAGCAGCAAACAAATGTACATGACAACCCATTTTAAATTTTTGATTTTGAAAACATAATTTGAATGGGAACATGCAAATAAAACCCTTTCATTTGCTATTTCAATAAGATTTGTTTCATCTTCAACATGTACAGCATGATTTCTGCAACTTTAAAAACCTTGACCAGAGGGGTGTTGTATAATTTATAAAGAGTTGCAATCAATCGCAAAATTGCGATTAATTGCAAGTCAGAAAACATGCGCATCTAAGCCAATCAGATTTGCGTATTCAGGCATATTTTCAGACTTGTAAAATACTAGCAACTCTTTATGCAATACCTCCTGTACTCAATTATACTAGGATTGATTTACTGACCTTGAAGCAGCTACGAGCAGGTAGCCAAGATCCTGTTCAGTGCAGTTCTTGCAGCCACTGACGATGATGGACTTGAGCTTATGGAAACCGTTGGTACATTCCTGTAGTATTTTGAAAGAAAAATCACAATTTTTTTTTATTAGGATCAAAATATAACCTGAAATATAAAGTTTATAGCAGCAGTTCAAGTATAGATGTCTTGTACAGTGCAGTTCTTGCAGCCACTGATGATGATGGAATTGATATTATAGAATCCATTTTTGCATTTCTGCAGTATTTCAAAGAATTCACAAACTTTGTCATTACGATAAAGCACATAGATCCAAATATAAGATACGACATAGTTTATACACTGTAGCCACAACATGGGCATTATACTATAGCTTGAAAGATCTTTCTTGTTTTGATAGAACTCTCTTTACACCATTCAATAATGAAAATATGTATCAGATGGAAATGAGAAAAAAACATACAGATGGAACAAATGCAATAGATTCATCAATGAATCCATGTTCAGAAAGTTGCATGACAAGTTGAACTGACAACTGCATATTTTAAACCATTTCGTCCATGCTGCATCAGCCTTTCAAGAAACAAAATCTGCATGAGCTCAAGCTGAATGCATCAAATGCAAGAATTTCACTGTGGGCTACGTCGTACTGGTATTGAACTTTGATCCTTGACCTTATGAACCCAAAGTCTGATTAGATTTGTTTTAACCCATTGCCTAGTATTGCCTATGGGAACCTGATGGAGCCTGTATAGAGATTGAAAAATCTAGAAGGTTCATCATCATCATCAAGTTCAGGTGGCGCTGTAAAGCGCTGCTGTGGTCTTCACGAGAGCACGCCATGCAACTCTAGAAGGTTATACCCTAACCCTAGAAGGTTACACGTTAAATTCAAGTTTGGCTTACCTGTGCCGTTTCCTCAACCCTGTGCTGGATCAGCCCACCGAGAAAAGGAACCCTGACCAACTCAAGCCGCTCCAGCTGGGCGCACCTGGCAAGGTTGTCAATGAGGGCGACATACTTCAGAGCATTCAGCGGTCCGAAGCAGTTCCTCATCACGAAAGTGCGGAGCGCGGGACAGATGAAGTTCTGGAAGGGCTGGGAGCTGGTGAGATCGACCCACTCCAGGATGACCTCCTGCAGGTGGGGCGTTTCAGGGAGCTCCGAGAGGACAACACCCGTCAGGTGCAGCTTGGTGATGCGGTAGCCAGGGTTGAGGTGGAAATACCCGCGAGTCTCCGACTCGTAGAACTCGCCCCGGTTGGCGAAGCACCCCAGCTCCAGCTCGGGCATCTCCCTCATCAGGGTTTCCACAAGGATGAGACTGGACACCTCCACCTGGCGCAGGTTCCGACAACGCTTGAGCTCCTTGACGATGGCCTCGATCAGGAAGGCATCCCCGTCCAGCGAACAGTGGTAATCTTCGAGGTCTGGATGGTAGTGCAGCCCCCTGATGACCTCCAGCTGAGGACACTGCCTCAGGAACTTGGCCATGGCGGGCAGGGTGAAGCTTTCTGGGACGGACCCGTGCCACTGGTTCTCTGTCAAGTCCACACACTTCATGACCTAGAGTTTCACAGGAAAAGACAAAGATAATAATGGCCTCGAATGGGAAGATATTCCAGTCCAGCAACAGTTGTGTAATGTTTGGTCTGGATGGTAGTGCAGCCCCCTGATGATCTCAAGCTGAGGACACTGCCTCAGGAACTTGGCCATGGCGGGCAGGGTGAAGCTCATTGGGACAGACCGATGCCACTGGTTCTCTGTCAGGTCCACACACTTCAGAACCTAAAAAGTATCACAGGAAAAGAATTGGGATCTACAACACACAAGTCTATAGCAGTAGTCTATCTGATGAGTCATTATGGCCAAAGAAAGTTTCAAAACTGTGTTTCTTTTTGTAAAGTTTGTGTATCAATACCGAAGAACACACTTTCAGAACACATCAAATTTACCGGCTCTCACCTTAAGATAGGTCTGGACAGCCATCTGGAAGTGCCGATTGAGTCGCTCGCAAGAGATGATCGTCCGGAGAGGCAGGTAGTCAAAGATCCTCTCAAGGAGTTCCAGGGACAAGTGACTGATGTGGTCCACACCAGTGACATCGTCAGATTGCCTATAGTCGTCGGCCTCTGGGAGATCTTCGCATCGGCTCATCTTGGCTCTGTGGCGTCTGATTCCTGTCTTCACTTTTGCCTTGGGCATGACGACTGTATGGACTAAAGACTACCTGGATTGAGTGGGAAAAAAAAGAGGTTTTGAAATGTAATCTTCTCCTCTGCCTCCCCCCCCCCCCCCCACACCAGCTCATCCACAGGCTGCTAAGACTAAGAGTCATTAGTGCTGTAACTGACCTTGATGATCGGATCGGTTGATCGGATCAGCAAAATGTTATCGATGATAGAAATTGGATCGGATCGGATCGGATTTAAAAAAAAATTAATTAAATAAAATTATTTTAAAAAATTTTAAAAAATCATATATTTTTTTTTTGGAAAATGAACCCAAAAAACATATTTTGGGAAAATAAATGAATACCAAAGCAACATAAATCCATATGAATAAGCCCAAGGTAATCTTGTATGGGTACGCTTTCATTTCAAACTGATTACCTCTCCTTTTACAAAATTACTCGCGGCGATTCTGAAAGGTTACGCCAAATTTATCACATGCGACTGAGCTTAGTAACCTTTCAGAATCGCCGCGAGTAATTTTATAAAAGGAGAGGCAATCAGTTTGAAATGAAAGCATACCCATACTAGATTACCTTGGGCTTATTCATATGGATATATGTTGCTTTGGTATTCATTTATTTTCCCAAAATATGTTGTATTTTTTTTGGGTTTTTTTGCCGATCTTCCGATTTTTCTGCATGATCGGAAATCGGCAGAAACGATCCCGATCAGGCATGATCGGATCAGGATCGTATGCCGATCAGATGATCGGTTACAGCACTAAGAGTCATCATTATCAAAATCTTAGACAGCGACAGACACATCTTCAGGATGTTCAGAGACATAAATAGCACAGTGATTCAGTGAGGGACACAAAGAAGACAATCAAGACATAATACATATTTTGTTTAACAGAAAATGGAGTACAATACTACAACAACAAGACTTCAATTGCGAGTCCCGAGTGTGACAATGGCCATGCCATATGGCATGGGTAGAAACATTTCTGATTTGTTTGCACTGCATGCAGTTGGTAAGAGATCACTATCCTTGCGATATGCCTATTGATGTGACTAAATAATTGATCGTTATTGTTGGAAAGATCAGGGTTCAACTTCAAAGTTCAAGCTAGCAAGTCGTCGATGTTGAAGTTGGTTGTTGTTCACCAGTTCGCTGGAATAAACTATATTTATTATTAACTAGTTTAAATAAAGTCTTGCTTCTTTATTCTTTAATTCTTTGTGATGCCCGTCATCCATGATCAGTTGTGATCTACAAGTTGGAGGATTAACATTAAAAATAGAATAGCCAAAGCCAAAGGCAAAGCTTGTGTCTTGACTCTTGTGATCGAGACATTTTTAAGTCATAAATCATAATCCAGTCAATAAACATGATCATAACATAATAAATTAAACTAAAACGGCATTCTCTTCGCAGACGTGCCCACTGCACTACTTGTCATGCATGACTGAAAGAACCGATGCACTATACCAATTGCATAGACGAGCATGTGTTATTTCAGTCATGCAAACCAAGTCATGGGCACGTCTGCGAAGAGAAAGCCAACTAAAACTAATTAAGTCAAGACTCAAGTCAAGTCTCAGAGTCAAACAGTCAACTTGTCAAGTGTTATGCTTGGCTGCTTTACTGTGCCAGAGTGCAGTGGTACTGGTAGATGACAGATGCATGTGCTTGTCGCGTCGTTGTCCGTTGATATGTCTGATGATTATCTCAGACTCAATTTACCAACTTACCAATTCAGTTTACTCCCAGCCTCTCTATCCTGAGGCTGATGCAGTTAGCAGATCCTTCTTCCAAAGTTTCTTGAAATTAGACTTTTTATTCAATTGCAAAAAACAAAGCAATATCCCTGCAATGGCCAATGCACTGATGATGGCAGAGCTGCAACTGCAAGTTGTGTGTGTTGTGCGGATTATGCATTGCATGTGCATGCAAAATGACAAGTGATATTTAGTCTACTCCCAGCCTTTGGACTTAAATTAGCATCGAGTACAAACGTAATTTGATAGTTAATTATTTGATGTAAAGTTAAATCTATTCGAATCTGATTCATGAATCCAAAATATGCTACTTTGCAGTATTTCGCTATTATAATTTTCATAAAAACATTTGCAAAAAATATCTTTACAATATTTGTGTATTTTTCTTAAACTCTCGACGACTGGATTGTGGTCTTCATCTGTACCACCTGAGTCCGAAGCAAAACGTCTGAAAATAAAATGGCTAAGTTTGTTAGTGCTCCGAATCTTTCGTCGGCTACAACAATCGCTCAGGATTATGAGAAGGAGACCAACTCAAAATTCGCAATAACTAGTCATAAAAATTACTGTAAAAAGGTAGAATTCGGAAAACCTCCAGGCGAGTATTTTTGTACAGCCCCATTCGTTGCTTTTTATGTCATGTATAAAATATACATTGGCCATGCCGGGGCCATGCCATGCCAGCGCCAGTAAAGTCGCGCCATTTGCCATTGAATTGAATGCAAATTGCAATGATGATGATGATGATGATTATGATGATGATGATGATGATGATGATGATGATGATGATGATGATGATGATGATGATGATGATGATGATTGTGATGATGATGATGATTATGATATTATGATGATGATGTCTGATGATGATAATTGATGATGATGATAATGATTGATTAAGTAATAAGATTAGTGCGATGAATGATGTTGATACAAAATGAGAGTATGAGGTAGAATTCGGAAAACCTCCAGGTGAGTATTTTTGTACAGCCCTATTCGTTGCTTTTTATGTCATGTATAAAATATACATTGGCCATGCCGGGGCCATGGCCCATGCCATGCCAGCGCCAGTAAAGTCGCGCCATTTGCCATTGAATTGAATGCAAATTGCAATGATGATGATGATGATGATTATGATGATGATGATGATGATGATGATGATGATGATGATGATGATGATGATGATGATGATTATGATATGATGATGATGTCTGATGATGATAATTGATGATGATGATAATGATTGATTAAGTAATAAGATTAGTGCGATGAATGATGTTGATACAAAATGAGAGTATGAGGTAGAATTCGGAAAACCTCCAGGTGAGTATTTTTGTACAGCCCTATTCGTTGCTTTTTATGTCATGTATAAAATATACATTGGCCATGCCGGGGCCATGCCATGCCAGCGCCAGTAAAGTCGCGCCATTTGCCATTGAATTGAATGCAAATTGCAATGATGATGATGATGATGATGATGATGATGATGATGATGATGATTATGATATGATGATGATGATGATAATGATTGATTAAGATTAGTGCGATGAATGATGTTGATACAAAATGAGAGTATGATTTTGAGGATAATGTCATGATAAGTACGTTAACATTACTTTTAAAATGTACATGATGTTGACTCTACATAATTGTAAACATAAATGATAAAATATGAAACACCAATTATTATCTTTTAAAGCTTGGCACTGTCTTTCAAAGTTAAAATTTAGTAGTTATAATGTTTAAAGCCTTTAGTTTTTATCAAATTTTAAATTTCTTTACATTTCTAGATGTCGAGGAGTTACTGAGTCACAAGGTGATGTTTGAGGACCTGCCTCTGAAAGGAGTTCCTCATCTGATGCTTGGACTTCGCAAGATGGCGTGTCAGCACGGTCCGAAGCGCAAGTGTGACATGAAGTCTCACAGTGTAAGTAAAATGTTGTTAATGATTGATTGTCTGACACTGAAAACAACATCTACCAACATAATTAAATTTTATAGTAAATATGGTTGAAATTTAATGCTATATTGTATATCTCTGTTAATTTTGTTATGCTAAATGTTCTAAAAACTTGAGTTTAATCATTAAAAAAATATATATAAACAACTTTGAACATGAAAATGAATGAATCTAAAAGACACTGTGTCAAGTGATATAATTTAAATTATATCACTTGACAAAGTGTTGCAGCGGCACACGAAACGTTGTGATCTTTTAGATTCCTTGTTGACCATACATTGCGAGACAAACGATTATCACTAGCGATATTATTTCCGATACTACATCTGCAATGAGTAATATATTTACTATTATGAAAAAGAATGTCTTATTTGGCCCTTTCAAAGTCACCTCCCCCTAAGCCTGGGGCCCGGAAGAAAAAAACCCGGCCCGGACCGGCCCGGAAGTTGCTTCAGATTTTTTACCGGGTCCCGGACCGGCCCGGAACCCGGTAAAAACTCATCAGAATAAACGCTGTTTACATCATCTCTCTGAAGTACAATTTGGGCTTACAATAGGCTGTATTGGCATCGTTGAAATGGCTTTGATTTGAAGCTATTGACGCTTCTATTTTGTGATGAATCGGCATGTTTACGATGTTATTTTTTACTAGTTTGACAACGGGAAAAATTCAACTCGCGCTCATGACGGAAATTTCAGAATTACGACGAGTTTTTGATGCATGCCACGTTTTCGCTTGATTTTGAGGACGCAATCGTTGAAATCACAACACTTATTTCGACCTATTTATCGTCTGTTTGAAGTATTAAATTTCAGAATTACGACGAGTTTTTGATTGACTTATATTCGTAACGTTTTCGCTTCATTTTGAGGACGCAATCGTTGAAATCACGGCACTTATTTCGACTTATTTATCGTCTGTTTGAAGTATTACATTTCAGAATTACGACGAGTTTTTGATTGACTTATATTCGTAACGTTTTCGCTTCATTTTGAGGACGCAATCGTTGAAATCACGGCACTTATTTCGACTTATTTATCGTCCGTTTGAATTATTAAATTTCAGAATTACGACGAGTTTTTGATTGACTTATATTCGTAACGTTTTCGCTCAATTTTTTAGGACGCAATCAGTAAAATCACAGCACTTCCTTCGACTGAGTTATCGTCCGTTTGAATCATTGAATTAAAAATTTAAAATGCATCATGCATGCCACGTTTTCGCTTCATTTTGAGGACGCAATCGTTGAAATCACGGCACTTATTTCGACTTATTTATCGTCTGTTTGAAGTATTACATTTCAGAATTACGACGAGTTTTTGATTGACTTATATTCGTAACGTTTTCGCTTCATTTTGAGGACGCAATCGTTGAAATCACAGCACTTATTTCGACTTATTTATCGTCCGTTTGAATTATTAAATTTCAGAATTACGACGAGTTTTTGATTGACTTATATTCGTAACGTTTTCGCTTCATTTTGAGGACGCAATCGTTGAAATCACGGCACTTATTTCGACCTATTTATCGTCTGTTTGAATTATTAAATTTCAGAATTACGACGAGTTTTTGATTGACTTATATTCGTAACGTTTTCGCTTCATTTTGAGGACGCAATCGTTGAAATCACGGCACTTATTTCGACTTATTTATCTTCTGTTTGAATTATTAAATTTCAGAATTACGACGAGATTTTGATTGACTTATATTCGTAACGTTTTCGCTTCATTTTGAGGACGCAATCGTTGAAATCACGGCACTTATTTCGACTTATTTATTGTCTGTTTTAATTATTAAATTTCAGAATTACGACGAGTTTTTGATTGACTTATATTCGTAAGGTTTTCGCTTCATTTTGAGGACGCAATCGTTGAAATCATGGCACTTATTTCGACTTATTTTTCGTCTGTTTGAATTATTAAATTTCAGAGTTACGAGTTTTTGATTGACTTATATTCGTAACGTTTTCGCTTCATTTTGAGGACGCAATCGCTAAAATCACGGCACTTATTTCGACTTATTTATCGTCTGTTTGAATTATTAAATTTCAGAATTACGACGAGTTTTTGATTGACTAATATTCGTAACGTTTTCGCTCAATTATTTAGGACGAAATCGGTAAAACCACAGCACTTCCTTCGACTGAGTTATCGTCCGTTTGAATCATATTGAATTAAAAATTAAAAATGCATGCCACGTACAATGTTGTATTTCATACTTATTAATCTTTATTTTGTTTGTTTGCAAATTATATGTTTGCTATAATCAATGCTATTATGGAACGATGATGGATATGCAAGTTGAATTTTTGAATAAAGATTCTGATTCTGGTGATATGATTTGGTGGAAGAAAAGTAAAGACGATTGTGGCCAAGAACTAAATGTATGTCGTGTGCGTAGAGTGATGATTATTATTGAATAAATCGATGGCATTCCTCAGGCTACTGTGTGTGTGCGTGTGCATGTGTGAATCGGGGCATCTGCTTCGAAGCGTGTTTATTTTTTCTTCCCGCCGACTAGTTATGCGGACGTTAGGGAAAGCCGGTTAAGCCGCCATGTGCGAGTACCCCGTTTTAATACGAGGTGCGAGTCGCGATGTTTGCGACTATGAGAATAATGGAATAATGCTTCAAAGATCAAGTTGATTGTAATGTGTTTCGAACTTTATATAGCATGAAAGGTGATTTATGGACATATTGAAACGAAAATGCAATCACGATTCCTTTTTTAAAAGAAAAAATCGCCCTATAGCATTGCCGTATATTTTGTAAAGTATACTATTTTTAGTTTGCCCAAGTGACTTGGACTTGAATTCCTCTTTATATAAAGAGTCGAACATTAATATTTGTGATGAACGTTACGGGTTAAACATGAAGCGAACACCTTACGAATATTAGTTAATCAAATCTAATAATTCAAACAGACGTTTAGACATGAGTCGCTACAAGAAAATGGTGCTTAAAATATCTGAAACATCAACATTATCAAATATATGATAATTTCATGTGATAAGTTACTGAGGTCCGAAGAAATACGTTTTCGCGTATTTTGAGAACGCAATCGGTATAATTTTGGCATTTATTTCGACCCATTTATCGTCTGTCGGACTTATTAAATAAGCATACTTACGATGATAATTTTTTATTGACTAATATTCGTAATGTTTTCGCTTCATTTTGATAACGTAAACGGTAAAATCACGGCATTTATGTCGACTCATGTATCGTTTTCATCATCGCAAAATAAGAGCAGGCAATATCAAAATGATTGCCTATAAATCGATGTCAAACTAATCTGGAATATCGTTATCATCTTCTTGAAATTAGCGAACAAAGTTACGATAATAATGCGCTTCGAGAATATGACGCAAAATAAATATGAAACATCGTTTTCATCATCGCAAAAAGAAGAGCAGGCAATATCAAAATGATTGCCGATAAAGCGATGTCAAACTAATCTGGAATATCGTTATCATCTTCTTGTAATTAGTGAACAAAGTTACGATGATGCGCTTCGAGATTATGATGCAAAATAAATCTGAAACATTGATTTCATCATTGCAAAATAAGAGCAGGCAATATCAAAATGATTGCCGATAAAGCGATGTCAAACTAATCTAGAATATCGTTATCATCTTCTTGTAATTAGCAAACAAAGTTACGATGATGCGCTTCAAGATTATGACACAAAATAAATCTGAAACATCGATTTCATCATCGCAAAATAAGAGTAGGCAATATCAAAATGATTGCCGATACAGCGATGTCAAACTAATCTAGAAAATCGTTATCATCTTCGTGAAATTAGCGAACAAAGTTACGATAATGCGCTTCGAGAATATGACGCAAAATAAATCTGAAACTTCGTTTTCATCATCGCAAAACAAGAGTAGGCAATATCAAAATGATTGCCGATAAAGCGATGTCAAACTAATCTGGAATATCGTTATCATCTTCTTGAAATTAGCGAACAAAGTTACGATAATGCGCTTCGAGAATATGACGCAAAATAAATCTGAAACTTCGTTTTCATCATCGCAAAATAAGAGCAGGCAATATCAAAATTATTGCCGATACAGCGATGTCAAACTAAGCTAGAAAATCGTTATCATCTTCGTGAAATTAGCGAACAAAGTTACGATAATGCGCTTCGAGAATATGACGCAAAATAAATCTGAAACTTCGTTTTCATCATCGCAAAATAAGAGCAGGCAATATCAAAATGATTGCCGATTAAGCGATGTCAAACTAATCTGGAATATCGTTATCATCTTCTTGAAATTAGCGAACAAAGTTACGATAATGCGCTTCAAGAATATGACGCAAAATAAATCTGAAACTTCGTTTTCATCATCGCAAAATAAGAGCAGGCAATATCAAAATGATTGCCGATAAAGCGATGTCAAACTAATTTGGAATATCGTTATCATCTTCTTGAAATAAGCGAACAAAGTTACGATAATGCGCTTCGAGAATATGACGCAAAACAAATATGAAACATCGTTTTCATCATCGCAAAATAAGAGTAGGCAATATCAAAATGATTGCTGATAAAACGATGTCAAACTTATCTGGAACATCGTTATCATCTTCTCAAAATTAGCAAACAAAGTTACGATATGGTATCCTGAAAAAACTTTGATATGCCCAAGAGAAAATAATACCCCAAAAAGCCCCCAAATATCTGAAACGGAACTTCATCGAATTGTCGACAAATCCCGATTTAAAAATCAACTTATTTAGCAGATATCGGAAATGTTTTGACGTTGTTTTGGTCCCGTTTTCCACTTACAAAAACTGCGAAAGAAACTGGAATAAGTGTGTCATTCAAACGGGAATATAACTTTTCCAAAACACATGTTTTTTACCGGGTTTTTTTCCCCGGGTTTTGGCAATCGTCTCTCCAACCCGGAACCCGGCCCGGCCCGGCCGGGAAGCCAAACCCGGCGGGTTTGGCCCGGCAATCCGGGCCGGGCCCCAGGCTTACCTCCCCCCCCCCCCCCCCCCCCCCCGCAAGAAAGAAAACTAAATTAAAATCTCTTTCAATATTGTCACCCCTTCTAGTTCTATGGTAATACTCAGCATCTAGATGAGGGTAAAGTTCCTGAAAAGGGAACTAAATGGTTTCAAGAGCCACCTTGAACTGCTCCAAAGAGGGCAGTTCGACGATGTTCTGAGGTAGCTCGTCTCGGTCCTTAAGTGTCGTGGGGAAATAAGTGAATTTCTATCTTTCTATATTTTTTCATCTGATCTAGGGATCGGACGATCTGCCTGGAGATAAAAAGACAAAGAAGTTTGGATGCGATGCAAGCATAACCGTTCACAGTGCCTGGGTATTCCCTGAATTCAAGGTAATAAATATCTCATTATAATCTTCTCTACCCAAGCCAGTTTAGCTGAAGAAGCATCCTGGATAGGTTGTGAAACTGTTAAAAGTTAGTTAAAGTCCTTCCCGTGCCAATTTGGCACATAAGGCGGCGCCTGTCTCCGATTCATTGGCCCTAGGCCACACAACTACTAAATGTAGCGAAAGCTACAGAAGGGGGCCAGTCCTCTGGTAACTCGCGTGGTTAACTTTCCCTTCTCCATTCTATAAATGCCGAGCGCCTGGCTAGCAGGCAGAAGGTACCATTTTTAAAGTCTTTGGTATGACCCGGTCTGGGTTCGAACCCGGGACCTCCCGTGCATGGGGCGGACACTCTAACCGCTAAGCCACCATGCTTGGTTCTGAAACTGTACTACTCCCAAAATAGTAAGTCCAGTTGGACAGATTTAGTTTTGTTTCTATCAACTCTTTCCTGGATGAATCAAAATCTTCACTATCGTATATATCTCATAATCTTACATATGTGCCGAGTTGGTTGCTGAGATTTTAGAGATGCGAATGTTCCCGAGTTGTGCCAGCTTGGCATGAAATATAATACTTGAAAGCGAGGCATCACAAAACGTAAACAATTGATCATACCAAAGTATGTGAGCTACTCAAGTTGTCCTGCTATAAATATTTGGAACAGATCCAAAATACTTGTCAATACCAGCTATTGTGAGTTATGCGTAGCTCTACCAGGTTGGTACTATATCACTAGCCAATCCACAACAAACATTGTATCTAACAGTTGAACAACTTTTTATGAAACGAGGCCCAACTTTGATTAGTTTAGGGATCAAATATTGAATGCAACTTGCGCTTGATAATACATATTATATATCAATATTAGATGCAACTTTTATGCAGTGGCTTTGCATTTCATTTTTTGGACTTGCATATAACACAAATGATTATGCAACATCACCTGAACTTGTGTAACTTTGCCACTTTCTTTAGTTATACATGCAATAATTGCTTGTCTACTCCTCAGATTCCGAGTGACATGATGCATTACGGACGTAAGACGAAACCTACTGGTTGTATGTTTGAAGATATGGTTAAAACTATCACAAATGTTCTTATTATTTCCAGGTTTAAACACAGTTATTACTAATTGTACAAATTACTTATTCAATTATTTTCATTTTCTCCTCAGATTCCCAGTGACACGCTGCATCACAGACGCGAGACATCTCGTAAGATCAAGGCGCAGCTGGAGCAGAACACTGTGTGCGGGGAATACAAGCTCTATGTCAATCTTCCGGACCCACAGACACACTCCAAGCACATGTCTGAACAGGTAGGACATATACAATTCCCTGGGAGTGTTTCACAAAGATCTCAAGTCAAACTTAAACGGGTAGTTCAGTTTTGGTATAGAGGGCGCTGCACAAAATAGTGTTTTTGTGAGATAATGAAAAACTGAGTGTAAAATTTGAAAGAGCATACCATTTTAATGGTAGAATAAACTTTATTTGATCAAAATCGGTTCAGAAACGGCTGAAATATCAATAAATATATCCGATCGTAATAAATCTGGGGCCCAAATATATTCAATGATTTTTTGGGGTTTAATTAAATAATTCTTCTACTTTTTCAAAATGTTTAAAAAGAGGTTTTTAAATAGTTTTGATCTCTCTATTTAATCATTATTACAACAAAACATCACATGCATATTTTGGAATGAAAATTGTTGAAACAAATTTTTTTTTTTAGAGAGTGCCCTCTTGTGTTTTAATGGCTCTTTTTTAATGATAACCGGCTTTTTACTTAGTCGTTTGTAATTTTCTATACCTTTCGAGCATGGTGGAGTTATAACTATTAGTTTGTAATGTTATTGTGCAGGTTTTGGTTACTAAAGCTCAGCCTTACCAAAACTGTACTACCCCTTTAACACTAAGTTGGAATTAGTAAAAATATGGAAAGCCATTTGTAGCTTCGGAATTAAACATATTATAGAGCCCAAATGCAAATATTTGAAACTTTCCACAACATTTCTTATCAATAACTTGAAGTGATAAAAGAAAATGTTAATGATATTTATCAAAATTGTAGGCCTATTTAAAGAACTTTTTGAGAAACTGACAGAGAAATAACAATGCTCATAATTGAAAAGATATAACCATTATTTGTGTGTGTTTTAAATCTAAACTAATCTAGGAGTATCAAGGTAAATTGATTTTGGCCTACGTCTTTAAATACAAAGGTTATGGGTTCGATTCCGAACCATGGCAGATGTATTCTTCAGCAAGGCACTGTATCTAGTCTTGATGCTTTCACCCCAGGAGGAGTAGAATGGGTAGCTGGGAGAAATGTATTCCTTGCACTGCTTGATGTGCCTTGTCAGGGCAGCTTGGCTAATAATGGTACATAGTACAGTGATTTTACAACATTAGTATACAACCCTATTTAAATTTTATCTTTTGTTTTATTTACAGGCAGTTGAATGGAAGAATTGGAAACAGGAGAGTAAGTATAATGAACTGTTTTTATTGTCTCAGTATACAGAGTATGAGTGATTTTGGTATAGCTTGCATTCTCCATAGTAAGGACTAGTCCTGAATGGGTTAGATAAATGTGTTTTTGTTTCAGTTGTAACAGTTTCAAAGAGATTTCTTTTTCAGAGAGTTATTAAAACACCAATGTTAGGGCGGGAAGCATTTCATAGGGGGGCAAAATCTACCTGTTTTCTTTATACAAATTATAAGATTTTTAGACAAAAATCATCTTATTTTGGAGCAACTGTATAGGGAAGATGGGCATTGTATTATTTTAAATCTGCCAATAATCCCTGATTGTTTTTTCCCCACTCAGTTAAAGAACGAAAGAAAAAACGTCGCGAGGACAAGCTGATCAAGTTGGCCGAAGAGCAGATGGCGAGGAAAGAGGAAGAGGCGTCCAACGGGGAAGATGTAGCACAGAGCAGAGATGAAGGTCAGTAGGCGAGCACACGATCATGTCCCATGCCCTAGTTCCACTGATCTTTAGATCATGTAGATATGCTTGTGTAACTTTTTATGGTCGAATAAATAAGGGAGGTATGTGTGCTCTGCTACGTCATGTTGATTTGTATCTTATTCTAGCATATTGACATTGATGAGTTAGAACCAATGATGCTAATTTCCATGGTAAATGTCGCTGGTCCGTAATCGGGCCCCTGCGCCCAGGGCTCTGCACCATTTTATTTGCAGACCTTCTTTCATGTTTTCTTACATATTGTTCTCTCATTTCCACACTGGAATATTTGTATTTCTGAAATATTCTTTGATTTGGTTACAAAGATGAATTATTTAAGCATTTTCAGCTTCCATTTGGCTCTCTTGTCGCATTCTTTGTTATAAAGTAAATTATAGTGAGCAAAGAAAATTAGGCTCTGCTGGGAATTGAACCTGAGGCCTCTGGCCTGCTAGAACGGTGCTCTAACCACTGCGCTATAAAGAGTTCTTAATGGCTATACTTCCCAGAAACGGCCTTCATCCTAGTCAAATGCCATACAAGCCCAACACAAATACACAGGATAGGAAATCAACTTATGGAAAGTGTGAGGGAGCAGACAAATGATCCATTAACTTTGTACAGTTTCAACCAAAATCACGTGGAGCTTTCAAATGTCTCTTGTACCTTGTTGTTTGGCTTATGGTAACAAAAGAATGAAATGGGTTTTGATTTTTCAAATGTCTCCATAAACCATGGATATATTTAAGATTGAATTTGAAAGCGTCTATAGACGTTTTTTCCGACCGTAGTCAAGAGTATCGGAATTACGATACTCAATCATCCATAGTATCCAAATTCTGATTTTTCACGCGCATGATCAGGATAAAATCAGACATTGATTTTCTCTGTTTTCACTAGGTAAACTTGATTATTTTCTATGAAATTCTCATATATCATTCTCAAGAATCTTACAATGAAATTGGTATATGATAAAGTCTCAAACATTACTTTAGGGTAAAAATATAAAGTTAATAGATCACTTTAATTATTTCTGGTCAGTTTCCCTTATGTTAGAATTTACTTTATTCTGTTATATTGCGACGATTAGTTTTTGTTTGACTGTTATTGTTTTTTCTCCATTTATTAAACCTTTGGCACTTTTTCATGTCTTCATCATTATTATGCAGGTCGTTCCTGGACAGTGTCAATAGCGCTGCCGGGCTCCATCCTGGATAATGCACAGTCCCCAGAACTAAGGACTTATCTTGCTGGTCAGGTATGAAATCTACTCTAGACATACGTAATCAGTCATCATATCAATTCATTCAATTGAGGAGGGAAAAAAGTAAAATTTTCTTTTTTTCATAGAAATGATGCAAAGGTTAGACCTGAAGAAAAATAAATTTAACATTCAAATACAATGCGCATGCTCTGCATGAACCTTTATCATGCCTGTATAGCCCGTTTTGATAGATGCAAAATTTGTGGTAAAGTCAATTTACTTTAATGAGATGAATTTGCATATTTTCTGGATGAACATCTTCAAATATTTTTCTTTCATACTATTTTTCTTTATTTCCTGATATAGATTGCCAGGGCTGCGGTGATATTCAATGTGGATGAGATCATCATATTTGATGAGTCGGGAGGAACTGCAAGGTAATGATGATGATGGGGGTGGGGTGGGGTGGTGATGATGATAAAGATGATTGTGATGACGATGATGATGATGATGACGACGACGACGACGACGACGACGGCGACGGCGATGGTGATGATGGTGGCGGTGGTAAAGATGATGGTGATGATGATGATGATTGTCATGATGATGACAATGATGATGATGATGACGTCGATGGTGATGATGGTAATGGCGATGATGAGGATGATAATGACAGCAACATCATTACTATGACAATGTGGAGGATGATGATGATATAAATTGTCTGTTTTCTTACAGAGAGAGTACAGATGGGGTATTCAGTGGTATTGGGAAGAAGGGAAATGCCAACGTCCAGCTAGCCAGGATCCTGCAATACTTGGAATGCCCACAGTAAGTAATGGTCAAACCTGTTTTTCCATGCTTCCACACAACAAAATTAGGAATTTTAAAAATAAAGTACCAAAATGTGACGTCATGGCTATTAATTTCCGTGGGTAATGATTCTAAACAATGTCATGCAGGCCTGAAATGTCTGACCTTACTTAAATGTACTGCTCTTGTTGCTTTATTTACATATTTGTTTGATATTTGACAGGCCCCATATTCATGAAACCCTGCTAGCTTAGTTCCTTGCTAAGTGTATTTTTAAATGTGCAGTTTATTGAGCAACAAACAATTTTCCTAGTCCCCAACTAGGGTCAACTGTGTAAGCCTTTATAGGTACCCTCTAAGTTAACCTTAATTAGCCACGAAAAGATCTTGTGTATAATTCTTAGCCACGTCATCCAAAATAGACTTAGCAAAGAATTAAGCTAGCGGGCTTTCATCAATATGGGCCCAGGTATTTAAGAAAAACCTTCTTTCCAAGACATTCAGACTTACAATATGTACAATAAATAACAACAAAATAATCAGAGATAAAATACATTACATTTACTGTTCTTGTTGCTATAGTTACATATTTTGTTGTTATTTTACAGGTATTTGAGGAAAAACTTCTTTCCCAGACATTCAGACCTACAATATGCTGGTGAGTCTCAGAAAACTTTTCAGTGTGATAATAATGACATCTTTATCAATTTATCAATGAATGTTGCAAAATACTTCACATGTATAGATTTGTTAATATCATACATACTGCAGAAATAAAATAAAATAAAATGCTTACCTCTGAATACCTCAAAATGCATGTTATGCTTTAGCTGGCTCTCTTTATAAAACTTTGTGAAATTTCTTATTTAAATAGATGTTATTAATGTCTGGTAGATACATTTGATTTGATATAACTTGTCTTAATGATGCGCCGCAGGCGTCGAAAGAGGGAACGTGTGCTATATTTAAGAAGCCACCATTATTATTGTTATTAATGTCTGGTAGATAAATTTGATTTGATGTGATTTGTCTTTGTCATCTGTGTGTGACATAGGACTGTTGAATCCACTGGACTGCCCTCATCATGTGCGAGCGAACCAGGACATAGCATACAGAGAAGGGGTAGTGGTGGATAGACCAGTTGCAAAGGGCAAAGGATCTCTTGTCAATGTGGGATTCTTAAAGGTATGTGTATGTGTGTGTTTGTGTTTGTCTGTTTGTTTGTGTCTGTTGTTCCTGTATGTTGCTGTAAGTGCAGAATTCATGTGACTTCTAGTCCTATATTTCCTCTTAGGTATAACTGATAATGGAAATAATCAATGTTTTTGAAACCGCAATCAATGTTTTTGAAACCGCTATCAACTGTTCTGACTGACCACTAGAGGCTGCCATGTTTTCCAATGGTACCGTACGAAACGTCATCTGAGTGTGCACTAACAAAAGCGGGTTATTAACCGCTGCTGTTGAATCTGCTGCTATGTCAGTGGTTACGTAACCCCCTGTTGATAATTCACGACCAAGAGAGGGCCTGTTATTATTTGTTAGCTACGGCCAGCTATATAAAAGCAGTGCACACACTGCTTCTAGTAGCTAGTCAACTGGGAACACGGTTGGGAACCTCGACTACTGTAAGGGAGGTCCCCGGTTCAAACCCGTAATGGGTCATACCAAAGACTTTTAAAAATGGTACCTTCTGCCTTCTAGCCAGGTACATGGCATTTATAGAATGAAGAAGGGAAAGTTAACTGCACAGAGGTCAAAGAGGACTAGTCCCATTCTGTAGCTTATTCTACAAATAGTAGATGTGAGGCCTAGAGAATCAGAGACAGTCACTGCCTTATGTGCCAAATTGGCATGGGAAGGACTTTAACTTGTCCATGTTTTGTGAGTAACTATTCTACTAGAATTTACTTATCGGGCTCTTTTTGACTGCAATGTCACCAAAGTTTTTATAATAAATGAGTTGTTTTCAGTATTTGTTTGTTCTTTTCTCTGAAACAGGAGGTTGAAATTGACAGAAACCTGCAAGCGGGGCTCAGGGTCACAGTCAAGATGATCCAAGGTATGGGCCCACATTTTTTAACCTGTTCCCTTTGTGATTTTGAAATTCCCATAGGCAGGTTCCGGTTTTTAAAATTTCCCTTTTGTTAAAAAGATATTTACGATTGAAGTGTTCAGATGTTAAATTATCCACTGGATCGTCGAAACCGTGTACAGAGTGAGTGCAATGAGTTGGTGAATATCACTTTGCATTTTTGCTCATTACTCGGCCATATAACGTCCATTTAACTTGAAATTTTCACACAAAACCCAGTGGATATATCAGATAACAACAATATACATTGTATCAACCATTCATCACTTTTTGCACATGTCAACAAAGTTACTAAATCCCTTTAAAATTAGCACAGCTGCACCCAGAGTCGATTCCTGTCTGTACTGGGGCTACGCTTTGGGGTGGTCTTTACAATATATCATTCAAACTGTTGATGGATGGAGTTTTGTTCTATTAAATTGGGAACTTTGTTTCAAGTCATGCTGCTCTATTATTTCATTATATGCTCCGCATTTATGATCCCATTACAGAGATTACTTCAAAGCGTGCACGTTGCAAAGTGGTGTCACCAGCCGCACCTAGAGTCGATTCCGGTCTCTACTGGGGCTACGCCGTGAGGTTAGCATCGAGTTTGGGGGCGGTGTTCACAGGGTGCCCATTCTCGGACGGGAGCTACGACCTGACGATAGGCACCTCAGAGAATGGGGAGAGTGCTGACAAAACGGAACTGCCACAATTCAAGTAAGTTTTGACATGCTTTTTAAATTTACTTTTGCCAGATACAAACCCATCATACCCATCATGATTATTCCTAAAGATGTTTGTTGTTGGAATACTCCCATAATGTCAGTAAGGTTCCTTCCACGTCTTACCACGATAGGGACATCACATTGTATAATTACTTAATTTGCTTTTCGTTGCTTGTTTTCGAGAATATACGAGGGGCGTTCAATAAGTTCATAGCCCAACCTTGAAGGAGTCAAGGTGCAACATCGATTAATATATACAGGTGTTCTTTCATCCATATAATACTGATGTACAGTCAAGGGCTTTTCGGTATTTTTCCTGAGGGCCTCAAGGGCCTCCTTGAAGATGTCTCTTAAAGACCTCTAAAAAACCTACATATTGGCAAATTTTGTCTCATTATCCTCCTGAAAATCACAATCTTGGGATTGTTTCTTCATATGTCAGAAGAGATCTGACGATACCAGGTTTGGGGGATAAGGAGGAATCATCAACAAACCAATTCCGCAGTTATTAGCTTTTCAAAAGTCACCTGGCTCTTGTGAGCAGGCACATTGTCATCGAGCAGCATATGTCTCTCATCAACTTGCATTGCTTCATTTTCCAACATTTTCCAAGTGACTTTTAATGAACATTGCATCAATAAAAGCATGTCTAGATCAGAAACAGAATACAACTGACCTGGCTTTGCACCACTGACCATGCGAAGGATGCAACATTGCATATACAACATTAGGTAACCCAACTTCCTGCTCCTTCATGGTTGGGCTATGAACTTATTGAACGCCCCTCGTACAGCATGTCAAATCAAAGTGCCACTATTCTAGAAAGTCACTTTAGTATCTTAGGTGCTCAGTTTGCTTATGTAAGAACTTTTCTTGGTTAGTTCTGAAAGATTTTACCCGTTCCAGGTTTGATTTTCGCTTATAACATGCAACTGCCTTGCTGAAGCGCAAACTTTGCTGCAAAGGACACCAGTCAAAGTGGGACTCTATCCCGCAACCCTCGCATTGAATGACGTGAGCCCAATCCACTATAGACCACTTTGACTTATGGACAGACATGTCAACAATTCATGATGAACACTGTTCCTTTAAAAAAAAAAAATTTTTATAAAAGGCAAAGTAAAGTTTATGCCTTGATAACTCTACCTTTTCCATTTGTCTCCCTGTAGACATGCACTGATCGTGTTTGGTGGCGTTCAGGGTCTGGAGCTCAGCCTAGATGCAGACCAAGCCCTGCTAGTCTCTGACCCCAGTCTCTTGTTTGATCTCTACCTCAACGTGTGCCCAGACCAGGGGAGCAGGACCATTAGAACAGAGGTTTGTCTACCTTTTCATCATGTTGCTCTTATTGAATTTGCAGCTGGACTCTTATTTTGTATTTGAATTGGTGTTCCATATACATGATAATATATACAATTATCATAAAAGTAAATTTAGGCAATTTAGACTTTGACAAAGATTCTGCTAGGATTCAGTCACATATATAAAGACCTGAGAATTACCTCGTTACAAAAGGGTTTGTTACAAGGAGGTTCCCACATACTAAAAGTAGTATATTTTGTTCATTCACTGCAAGTAGCTCTTATCTTTTCCCTCCCTTTGTACAACCCTTTCCCTCTCTGAAAATTGAGTATTTTGAGTGACTGGAGAACTGTGCTCATCTTTAACAAAAGTTATTCATTTTGTTTGCCATTTTCACAGGAGGCCATTCTTATCACCATGTCAACGCTTAGACCCAAGGTCCTTAGTGCGCAAGGAGCCACCAGTTAGCAGGAGACGATTTTGTTTCATTTTTAAATTAATCTGGGCCAGCAAAGCACAAATTGCCTGACTATAAACAGAGAATCATGTGGAAAATGTGTAAAAGAGTCAAATTCAAGCAGGGAGATTCCAGCTAGCAGTAGACAATTTTTTATTTCATTTTGATATCACATGGGACACAAGAAGAAGAAAAAATACATGTATGTGTGAGATGTGGAAAAGATACAAATTGAATCAATAAATGGGCAGCAGGGAGTCACCAGCTAATAATAATAATAATAATAATAATAACTTGCATTTATAACGCGCTTAATACAGGGTTTCTAAGCGCAAGTATTATTACCCATGGTCATCAGGCACAGTTCAAACCCACACAATGATATTGCATACTTTCTCAACTCCCTGGGGAGCATACTAGCCATATGCTGCCAATGGCGCGAAGGCTAATTGACACCCGACCATGGTACCCATTTTTACACCTTGGTAAAGAGCAGCAATGTGGATTAAATGACTTGCTGAAGGGCAAACGGAGTGGGCAGGGTTCGAACTCGGGATCTCACGATCGGAAAGCGCGCACTCTACCAATCTTGCCACACCACGTCCACTAGCTAGCAGGAGACGGTTTTGTTGCATGTTTGAAATCGAATGGAGCACAATAAACAAGATTCAAATAAAATAAATAAATGAGCAGCAAGATAAATTTTACTGTTGTGAAACAATATTGTTTCAGCAACTAAAATGGCTAGTTGCTCGTCAATGATGTTACAATCGGCTGCAATTTCAATAGGATCACTAATTTCTTCATGATGTACAAATAAGCATAACTCTATTGTTTCTCGTCCGATTCTGATCAAATTTTCACCATTTATTCCTCTCAGTTGTCATATTTTGTCAGACAATAACTGAATCAGGCCTGGAATTCCCTTTCAGTAGGTTTTGAGGGCAGCATTCATTCAAAAACCTGAAGCATTACAAAAAAATTTAGAAACTCAGTGATTATGTTTAACCTGTAAACAATGTGGCAAAAAGTTTAAAATCAATTGAGTAGACAGAGTATCTAATTGAAATAATTTTTTTAATTGCAGGTTTTACTTGACCGACTTTTAGCAAGCTAATTCAGGTTTTATAAAGAAGGGAAGTCATTTTCCATGACTCCCAGATCAGGTCCAAACGTGAAAGGTTTAGGAATCATGTATCCTCCGTAATTGTTTACATTTTGTACAAAGTCTGGTCTAACCATAATGTATTTCTTATCCAGTTTTGATGTATAATTGTATGCACTGATCAGAATTATTCTGTACATCACACTGATTTGTAGTGTATGTCGTCTTTTAATTATTGCCAATATCATTAAATTGTGTATGTTCAGGCCAAAATCTCTTATTTATCTTTTAAGAACAATATCATTGGTAACTCTGACTAAATTTCTAATTATGAAGTGCCTTTAAAGAGGCTGGCGAGCCATTGGACATGACCATTGATTTGTGATGTAGCTACAGTGGGGAGCAGGTTTGAATTGTATACATGCCTACTCAGTAACAGAGTACATCAGCTGTATCTTTGCAGTTGTATTTTAGATGAATAAATAAGGTTATTTTTCATTTACCATTGATATTCTCACATTGTTTATTTATTTAGTTTAAATTCACTCGTTTTAATTTATGAGTCGGAGAGAAAGAGACGGAGAAAATGTTTGAAAAATGGCACTGTGGATCTGATTTACTACCTTGAATATACTTGATCTCAAAACGATATGTCAAAATTATCTTTCATCATCTGCATGAATATTGAAACAATCCGAAAATATCTAACAGATCTGGGCCTCGTTGCGGAAAGAGATGCAATCCATTGGAAAATTGCAACTAATCGCAAGTGTGAGAAAATTTGCACATTTGTACCAATCAGATTTGCTCAATCGATCACATGATCTGACCTTGCAATTAATTGCAACTTTACAATTAATTGTTCTGCAATGGGGGCCTCTGATGTGATTAGCCAACATCAAGAAAAGTATAAAAGTAATGTAAATATATTTATTTGATATCAGGAAAGTTAGTGTGTAGGCCTAAACATAATTATGGTATGTGGGGTGGACCCAGAAATGCTATCCTGACATTCAATATTTCATGAAGAGCGCCATCTTGTGACGGGCTATGACTGAATATAGTACACATTTCCGGTTGAAGAAGACGGAAGTACTGTACTAGTTTTCTCGGAAATGATCAATAATACACGTATCACATGGATGACAAGCCGTCCTGAATTTTAATAACTTATGAAGAGCGCCATCTTGCGATGATTATTCGTGATGTAAACATTTCCCGCGAAGCCTATTGTGAAATCCCCCGCTTTCTTGGAAAATATAATATGCGGGTGCCAAAGGCATTGCGTATGTTACCTTTTGATGCTCCCTGAGCTACGGGATTTTTATCAGAAATCTAGCATTGTTTTCCCCCGTCAAATTCTGCGTAATACTCGGAGACTATTCTGTTATTCACTCCTTGTTTATCTATATAGTATGACCATATGACCATATGCATAATTGCCCTATACTTTGAAAAACTTCTTGAAACAATCAATCGATTGTACTTTTTGTGTAATGATATATGTTTTAAATAATACGTATTGATTTAATTTCCATATCAGGTAAATGATATAATTATCATTCACGAAAGGTAGATATTCCCAACATTTTGAAATAGCGATCTGGAAAACACGGCACAGAATTGCGTAATATTTTGTAACCCCCAAATAATATTATTTTACGCAATCATAATCATCTGCGTGGCTAGATAATTATGACCGCCAAAAGTAGGGCGGTCGAATTTCGCATTATGATGAGTCATAGCCAACAGATTTGCACACTGCAATACGTGGCTTATATTATTGATTTACGTATTATAGTCATGATTATTATGATCATATAATACATATGTATAGTTATCAGACATTATGCTTCGTGCTAAATCAAAGCAGCTTATAATAATCATGGTATAATCATGTATCAATTTAGGGTCTTTTGATTTATAAATGATTCATAGATATTATATAGCGTCGTAAATAAAATTAAACGTATGTGTAATTATTAATATAGGTAGCACTCCCAGCCGTTATCTTAGGAATGGCATGTCAAAATATACCCACCCAAATAGCTTACTCCTAATATTACTTAGTGCTTAGGTAAAAACAGGTTAAAACATGTACATGTATCTATTTTACAAAATACATTGATGTATATTACTTTTCCCCAGGCTTCGTTCCGGTATTTCACAAGACAATCAAACACAGATGTAAACAAAATATTGTATCCACGAATGAAATGATCACGCCTTGACGTGCCCGGACTCGAATACTTCTAGAATTGCGACCTTCGCACTACATTTCGTATTCTAAAGACAGTCAACATTGTACTGGTATAAAAAGTATATTACTGACGTTTCACCAGCGGGGAATTTTTCCCCTAGTGACAATGTGTAATGTGTGTTATGTGTATACCCTGTGTTTATAACCATACAATGACGTTGCCGCGTGGAAATTCCGAGAGCTCCGCATATCGCACAAAGGACTGCTGACGTCACTATGAATGATTCCACAACCGCCCATGTCTGCCCGGCTCGTGATTGGTCGGCGGGGCTATGACTCGTCGCTACACTTGTTCCGTCTCATGCCTATTTTTAGAGTACGAGCCTCCCGATTGGTCGATTAATTGATTGAATGACGTCAAGCCGGACGTTGAATAAAACCTCGTGAGTTGTAACGGCCGGGTTCATTCATTACTCTGCGACGAGTGCTTGGTGGAGCATCGATCTCACACGAACTGCGTACTACTACAACGACGTAAACATATTGCGGATATATATATATTGACAGGTTATTTGGGAATACTATCCACTCAAGTATTCGCCTAGGAGAATTATACTTTCAAAAGCCAAGCCGCTTGCAGATATCTTGTATTTCTATTTACTGAACACTGAACATTTTTCTTCAGCCGATAAAATGGAGGCTCAAAAGCTAATCACAATGTCTATCAACAAAATCGCCGGTTCTCGCCGCCAACGCGGGGGAATTAATCTGCGAAAGAACCTGCTCGTCGCCTCGGTGCTACACTCGGCGAGGATGCACTACTACGAAGAAATGTGCAATCGAATGCCTGGAAATATTGCCCTAGAACACAGTCAGCCGGAGTCGGGGATGGACGACGATTGTACGGAGTCTCCCGACTGGGAAAGCGACGACGAAACCGATGAGGAGTTATGCGGGGAGGTGGATAGCTGCTATTCGAGTTCGAGCGCAGACGATAACAATGAAACCGCGGGAAACCTGTCGTGCGAGCAGCATGATGCGTCTAGCCGTGTGGTCGTGGAACCTGTCCTGCCGGTAGCGTGTGAACATATACCTGCAGCCCCTGCGGAAGCGGACAAAGAAAACGTCGACCCTGCTTCATGTGGACACATTAAATCTACACACGAAAATTCGAAATCCTCGGACAAGCTTGGACAAGAGAATTATGGATATTACATCAACAATCCATCCAGTCACAACTCTGCAGAGTCCTGCGAGCGAGTCGCTTTGGGAAACTCTACGAACGCGAGCGCGAACTCTGCCGTCGAAACGTGCACGACAACGACCTGCCTCGTCATCCCCAGCATCAACAAGCGCAAGAGGGCCAGCGAGGAAGACGTGGCCGTCGACTCGATCACCATCTCGACACCCAGCAGCTGCAAACGAGCCAAGCTGGTCGACTCTCAATGCCAGACGATGCCTTCAAACGACTGCGTGGGCGCGCAGCACAGCTCTATCTCAACACTCGTGGACATTTTCAAGGCGGGTTTCCACGGGCTCGCGGGCGAGTCCGGAGGCAAGCTGACTGTGTCGACGACGACAAGTTACGATTACGAAGAGAACGATTCGACATCCAGTTCGTCCTCGCCGTCGTATACAACGCTGACGTCACATAGCAGGCCGTTTGAGACGCTACAAGCAGCCGTTATAGCCGCGTGCTGAGCTCTCGCCTGACTCCTTCCACTGCCAAAAACTGTTTTGCCAGCCAATATTATATTTTACACAGCAAATGGATGAGAATGCACTCAAAATCGAAGATGGACAGTTGGAGATAATCGTATTTTGGAATAACATTTCCTTACCATGAAGTTATCAGAATGAACTGGAATATCATGAATATTGTTTGTAGGTCAATCGAACTTCTTTTTTTTGCTTTACAAATATTTGTTCGTTTTGTTTTGCACTTTTAAATTTCCAACTATCCAAAGTACATGGAGTAATTGTAACTAAATCCAGCCAATCAACGCAATGGAATTATACACTGTAGATTATTGTAACTTTGTAAGACTTATTTTGATAATGATATGTCCGTTTCAATCTTTAAAATTCCTCCAAAATTATATGTTGCATCACATTGAATTATCATAATTAGACGGAAATTCGAAAACAGCCATTTTGAAGTGTTTCATAACATGTTACATTGATACCAGGCAAACGGTCACCTTGTCTTGTTCAAATAACTTATCGGGTCTGCTGATTAGACTAATAATCATGGCGTGTCAAGGAAGGAATGTCTTTTGTCCTCTTTGTCGTGTACTTTGGTCGCCTTAACCAGGCGTGTCTCCTCATACTCATAGCCTTTGTGCGACCCCTTTACACGAGTTAAAAGGACAACGGACACAAAGCACGCAGTGTACACGTTGGGGTCCCTTGCCTTTGTTCGTACAAAGGATAGACGCACCAAAATAATGGTTTACTACCTACCCCTTGGGGTGTTATATTTTCCAATGAGTAAGCATTACCAAATAAAGAATTAGGGCCACTCGTAAAGTAACTCTGGAGTCCAGAGTCTAGACCATGTATTATTGCCGTTTGAGATTTCAGACATGTATTATTGTAGTGGTAACGTAAACTTGAGTATCCTATTGTCAACTGACTCTTCTTATTTACTGTTTCATTAAAAATAATGTTGGTAATGAAGATTAATTTGAGTTCAAATGGCCAATACCACGTTTTGTGTGTGAAATAATGTGTTATGTATAACATTTACATATTCCATTACTTAGTGCACTTTGTCCTATTGGATACGCCATTACGGTTACCAGTTCCAAATCTTATCAACTACAAATTTGATTTTACTTGTTTCTACAAATTTGATTTTAATCGTTTTAATTTCACAATTCACAGAAACTGGCACTTGCGATTTCAAAATGGAAAATGTTACTCAAATTCCGTCGAACACAAATTGAAAATTCCCCGTGCGGGGATTCATGTGGCGGATATGCTCACTATACAAACTCTATTGGAAGCTTGCCAGACACGGCCACGTAATATCCGGCTTTTGTTTCTTACTACAAACAAACCTAGTAGTACGTGTTTCTGACGAAACCCTCTTTACAGGGAAGTAAAAAAAAACATTACAAACCGCACAATCGAATGAAGCGTGGGTGGGTTGGTATTTCACGGAGTCGCTAGTGTGTTGGAAATGCATTGTTGGCCGAGTGCCCCGTTTTCCACTCTTTCTTCTTCTTCAGACGAGGTCATAAACTTTCAAACCACTTCGGGGTTTCCTTTCGAGGGTTTGTTAGTTCTTTTACCAGACCCGGGGAAAATATGTTATTGTTTAACTTAATTTCCTCATGCATATTTTATTGACGAATTTCCTTCTCGCTTAAAATGTTAGTATGTTGTTTTCACGTTTGTTTTATTATTTCTCTGCACCGATTGACATGAAATTCTATGAATCATTTTTGATCAACTAAATGGAAGGAAATTTATTTTCCTCATTTTCGAGGACCAAGAAAAGTTTGAGTTCTCTTCTTTTTTGGAACAAATTAAGTTATGCTGATGTATTAAGTTATGTTAATGTTATTGATAACTCGGATAAACTATTTTTGCTTGTATAAATCATGTTGAACGAACTTGTTCGTTTATGAAGTATTTTATTACAAAAATATTAAAGCATGCCATCACTTTTGGATGAGCATGGAAACGAATATTTACCCTCTCTGGTTTTATCCTCTTCATCCTAGAATTGTGTTTTATGAATGATTGAAAGATTGTTTGAGTTTGTTATGAATTGTTTGCTTATGTGGATGTTTTTGGGTGGATGAAACTGATTTTGTATTGTATGTGTGATGATAATAATGGAATGGTTGCTCAGTTTCTCAAGTCAGATTTGTGATTTGCCCTAGAATGATTTGTTTGTTTAGCTGGTGATGTTTTGAGACCGATTTATGATTGCTTTGTATGTCTTCGAATGTTGTGTACATACGGTGTATACATACTGTATGAGAGTGTGTGGTTTGAACGATTACTTCAATGTAGATGATGATGTAATGTGGTTTTGACAGCCGATGTGTAAATTGTTTGTAGAACGTATTTACGACGTGCATTAATGTATTATTATGTGTGCGCCTGTGCGGTGAATTAATTAAGTAAATGATGTGAATGAATTGTGATTGAATTTTGAACACTTTCAAATAAAAGCAAATTACCAAGAAGAATATAAAAATACCGCAGCGGAATCGGTTGTCAAAACGGAATGATTTATTAAAGGAATCAAAACTTTTCATCCAAATTGCAAAAATATCTGCACGAACGTTTTAATAAACGATTATAAAACCTCAATGCTTAAATCTGAATGAAAATTCGACTTTGCAGGTCGAACTTGACGTAATCAAAATGTATTCATCTTTTTCATTAATTTACTTCCTTTTTAGTTTCTAAAGGTTCGAAATTTCGAATTAAATTTAAAAAAAGAATGCATATTGATAATTGACTAATGTATGTCATCGAATTATACTACCCGCACATCTTTTTCATTAATTTACTTCCTTTTTAGTTTCTTAAAGGTTCGAAATTTCGAATTCAATTGAAATAAAAAGAATGCATATTGATAATTGTCTAAAACAGTATGTCATCGAATTATACTACCCGCACAAACTTGCCAGAGACTAGTAAAAAATAAATACATATAAAGGGGTTGTTACTTGTTAGGCGTAACACCCTACCTGTACATTTATTACCACTTCCGTCCTAAAATAATTACACTGTTAAAACTTAAATATACACGTACGTACCTGACTTGCAAAAAAACATACGGTAAATACAAATCGCGTGAAAATATAGAAACTACATGTACTAGTACTAGCCAGAAATAACTGCTTTTGAATTGTTCTTTCATAAATATGACCCTTGACCTTTTTCTCATGTAAACAAATATTATCATGAAGGCACGATGACAATATGGACGATGTTTTAGTCTAGAGCTAGCTTTTTCCTGTTCTTGGATGGCCTAGAAATCCTAAAGTCTATCCGAAATAAGCCAAAACGCCCTGTATTTGTCCACGATTGTTGAAACGATTCACTCGTGACATATGCCATGACTGATTCAACACGTAACAAAATCGAGGTACATGCATGCACAGAAATTGGACACTCGTGGCTACCAGACCCCATGACCTTTGCATGCACGCATTCAAATGTGTATACCAGGTATTGGTACGCCCCCCCCCCCCCGGGGTCGCCCTTACTCTGCAGGGGGTCCCCCTTCCTCTCCCTAAACGGAAATCACCTCGCCCCCGATTTTCCCCAGTCCGGAAATAGCCGATGCCCCCCGAGTTCCTTTGATCCCCTCAGGCCTGGCCACGTCATTCTAGCCTCGGCAGCTGGCTGTGTCCGTTGTAAGTGACCCAGTGCGTTTAAAGAGATTGTCATGTTTTTGATCATTACACAAACTATACGGGGAATGCTCTTTGGTGATTAAAGCAGAGAGGTGTCCTCCCACCTCTCTGATTAAAGGCTTATAGTAGGCTGGTACGTATTTTAAATTTACGAGCGAATTAAGCAAAATTAAGCAAAATGAATAGCACAGCACAATTATGAATTTCATTTGTTTTTACTATTGTAAAACAAAGCAAAGACGCTTAATGTAACCTCATGTAGGGCCATCATTTTTTTTAAATATAAAGCAACTTGTACTATAGAACAAATTATATTCATAGACCTTTTTAATTAAGGGTATTTGACGATGTAGTCATTTGGCAACAAGTCCTGCATTTGATTCCTAGAAATAGAATAAACCTCCGTATATGCAAACCCTGAAATAGTCTTTAATTTCACCTAGCTCAGCTTCCGACAGTCAAGTATGCGAAAGAGTTGCACCATATGGCGGCTTGTAATATGTAGATGACAATCGATAATACAGCGGAAATATACAGGATTCTCATTTATATAAAGTGAAGTTCATACCACCATCAACGCTGTAAATATACCGTTCATATAAAATAATAGTTAGTATATATCAAGGATATTATCACATGTATATGTCATTTATAATATAAACGCTTCTACTACACTATATTACTACAACACATATATTATACTACTACTACTACTACTACTACTACTACTACTACTACTACTACTACTACTACTACTACTACTACTACTACTACTACTACTACTACTACTACTACTACTTACTAGTACTAGTACTACTACTACTACTACTACTACCACTACCACTACCACTACCACTACCACTACTACTACTACTACTACTACTACTATACTACTACTACTACTACACTACTATTACTACTACTACTTCTACTACTACTACTACTACTACTACTAATACTATACTACTACTACTACTACTACTACTACTACTACTACTACTACTACTACTACTAGTAGTAATACTACTACTACTATTACTACTACTAGTAGTAGTACTATACTATTACTACTACTATACTACTACTACTACTACTACTACTACTGCACTACTATTACTACTACTACTTCTACTACTACTACTACTATACTTCTACTACTACTACTACTACTACTACTACTACTACTACTACTACTACTACTACTACTACTACTACTACTACTATACTACTACTATTACTACTACTACTACTACTTCTTCTTCGTCATTATGACGTATCACATCGGGATCACATCGCTATAAAAACAAAGTGAAATATAATACTCTTAACATCACGCGTCACAACTCCCATGTTCTATCTTTATCTTCGGGTTATCTGTGTGATATAATACTGACGTTTGAACATTACAATTCGTTGAATCATAATTCACGGAAATAACTGCCATCTACATATAATAATACTCTAACGCTACGAGGGGGGTCGCCCGTGCGTTACCAATGGCAATTTCTAAAAACACATCTCCTCTTTTCCCGGCCCTTCTCGATCGCCGCGACCCGGACGGGTCGACGGGCCGGGTCTCGGAGATGCTCCCGTAGGCATTCC